>JAKOGI010002241.1:0-72500 GCA_029747015.1 Carnegiea gigantea
TATATATGGAATATATATATATATATATATATGAAGCTTTTTTCCTCTCCGGTGAGCTGGAGATTTCCGGTGGTTTCTCCGGCGAGCAGCCATGGCTTGGGGAAGAAGAGGGCGCCAACGCCAGAACCCTAGTTCGCGACCATGTTCACAATTAGCCTCCCCTATTTATGTTGCCTTTAATCGTCTGATTCTCACCATTCAATTGATCCCAATCCAACAGTAGAGGAAAGTCCATCAGAACCTCAATCTCCCCCCATGAGCTCATATGCATCATTGGTTAAACCTGACGAAGGCAATACTCTCAAATTTGTTCGAGCCCCGTTAATCAATGGAAGGAAATGCCCCAAGATTGCAGTGGAGGATATAGCCCCTGAACTAGGTTATTGGCAATCCGCAGTACTTTGCACCGTCCTTGGGGCAAACCCTCCACTTGAAATCATAGAGGGTTTCATCAAACGCATCTGGTCAAACTACGCAATTGATAAGGTTTGCCTAGTTAAATCTAGATTGTTTCTAGTATGATTTCATCATATTCATGAGCAACTTGAGGTGGTCAGTAAAGGGGTGTATTATTTTGTCGAAATCCTTTTGTAGTGAAACTATGGAATCCAGATATGGAAATTAATTCTGCAGATATTGTTTCTCTCCCTATATGGGTTCAACTATATGGCCTTGATATCAAATACTAGGGGGCAGCAAGCTTGAGCAAAATAGGAAGCATGATAGGCATTCCCATCAAAATTGATCGATACACAATGGAGAAAACCTTGCTCAAGTACGCTAGGCTACTAATTGATATCCCTCTATCTTATCATTTTCCTGAATATGTGGAGTTTGCAAATGAGAAGGATGTACTGATTAGGCAACAGGTCACATATAAGTGGCAGCGTATAAAATGTGATCATTGTCATATGTATGGCCATCTTGAAGATAACTGTCGAAAGAAACAAATAGTGAGGCAGGAATTGAGGGTAGTGCAACCTACAGCTAAAACTACTCGAAATAATAGTAAGCCACAGACCCCAACCATAGATGAAGAAGGTTTCATACAAGTTAACAAAGGAAACTTTGCAAGACAGATTCTAACCCATGATAACAATCTAAAGCTGTCATCTTCTCCTAGTAATTTTCTAGCTCTGCTGAATTCAGAACATGATAATGCAGGTCTGGTATATCAAGTGCAGGGGCTAGACCCCAATGGGTAGGATATGTAGCTGGAATGTCCGAGGCCTAAATTGGCCTAATAAGCAAGAAGACATGCACATCTTCTTGCAGCTGCATCAAGTTGGTTTAATTGGGATGCTTGAAACCAAAGTCAAGGTGCATAAGGTGGACAAAGTAGCAAGTAAGCTCTTTAGGAGCTGGTAATGGGTTCATAACTTTGATGTTATAAATAAGGGCAGGATTTGGGTAGCATGGAGACCCCAATGGTATTCAGTTCATCTTCTTTCCAAGTCTGATCAACACATACACTGCAAGGTATTTTCACAGCTTACATTGAAGCACTTCTATTTGACCTTTGTATATAGGGATAACCAGGATGGACAGAGACATCATCTATGGGCAGAACTGGAGCAAATAGCCTCTGATGTAGAGGATGCTTGGTGTGTGATGGGTGATTTTAACTCAATCTTATATGCTAGGGATAGAATGGGGGGTAATACAATTCATGATTCTGAAATCAAACCTTTTACAGACTGTGTATCCACTTGTGAATTACAGGAATTGCAATGTAGAGGCCCCTATTGTTCATGGACCAACAAAACTATATAGTCCAGAATAGATAGAGCCTTTGTAAATACCTTATGGTATAGCTAATTTGATTTCAGCCAAGTTCATTACCTCACCAATGCACTATCAGACCATACCCCCCTGATACTTCATCTCACTGATAGTCCTAAACCAAAAAGATCTTTTCAATTCTATGAAATGTGGATTAGAGACACTTCATTCAAGTCTTTGGTTCAAACCTTTTTTCCTAAGCATATCTACAACCCATGCAGCAACTTCAAGAGTTTCTGGTTAGGACTCAGCATGCTTTACTTAGAATTAACAAAGACAAATACCATGATTTGAGAGGCCAACAAGTGAAAGCTAGGGCTGCACTGGAACAAGTCCAATAGGAGTTCTCATCTTAGCTATATAATGATGAGCTTAAACAGAAGGAGAAAGAGATGAGGAATCACTACATATCCATCACCTCATCTGTCATGGACATAATAAGACAACAGAGCAAAGCAGAATGGATTAATTTTGGGGATGCCAGCACCAAGTATTTCTTTGCTAAAGCCAAGCAAAGGAAACTTGAATCTTATGCATATGCCATTCAGGATGAGAAGGGTGAACTACAGCAAGGGTTTCTGGAGGTTTCCAAGGTCCTGTAAACCTACTACAGCTCACTATTAGGACCTAGTTCCCTTTCTGCTCCTCTGAATCCTTAAGTAATTGCTATGGGAAACATACTTTCAATAGCACAGCAGATGACTCTTTGTTCCCTATTCACAATAGCTGACATGAAGGAACGAATGTTTTCCATACCTAGCATCAAATCCCCTGGTCCTGATGGGTACAACAGTAGTTTCTTCAAAGCTACTTGGGACATAACAAGCCCTCTGGTCTGCCAAGCCATCACCTAGTTTTTTCACACAGCAAGCATCCCCTCTTTCTTTGGGAAGACCAAACTGGTATTATTGCCTAAAGTACCTAACCCAAGCATGGCATAGGACTTCAGGCCAATCTCTTGTTGTTCTGTCATATACAAGTGCATTGCAAAGCTCTTCTGTTCAAGACTCAAAACTGTACTCCCACATCTCATCCATCAGAATCAAGGGGCATTTGTAAAGGATAGGTCAATCCTATTCAATGTCTTAATCTGTCAAGACATTGTAAGAGGGTATACAAGGAAGAGGATATCACCCAGGAGTATCATGAAGATTAACCTTCAAAAGGCCTTTGACTCAGTGCATTGGAGGTTTGTCAAAGACCTCCTGAACCACCTTAAATTTCCATATCAATGTATTGATTGGATTATGGCCTGTCTGCATTCTGTTTCTTTTTCCATTCATGTCAATGGGCAGATAGGTGGGGAATTCCTAGGAGCAAGGGGCTTGAAACAAGGGGACCCTCTCTCCCCTCTCTTTTTTGTATTAACCATGGAGTACTTCACCAGACAAATGAGGCTAATCAGCACCCACCCCCAGTTTGCTTTCCATCCAAACTGCACCTCACTGCAACTCAATCACCTAATGTTTGCTGATGATGTACTTATATTCAGCAAAGCACACCCCCCAACCTTGAAGCTGAAAATGAAAGTACTGCATGACTTTTACTTATGCTCTGGCCTATAGGCTAACCCAGCAAAATCCTAAGTGGTTTTTGGAGGGTGTAATGCAGATCTGCAAGCTCATTGTATGTAGATTACTAAGTTTTCAGAGGGGTCTTTCCCCTTGAAGTACTTGGGTATTCCAATCACATCAAGCAGACTCAGCAAAGTGGAATGCAGATCATTAGTGGAGAAAATAATGGGAAGAGTCAAAATTTGGTCTTCAAGATCCATCTCATTTGGAGGGAGAGCTCAGCTCTTAAATTCTATCATATTTGGCATGTTCACATACTAGGCTACCATTTTCATTATCCCTCAAGAAGTTATTGATCAGATTAATAGCATTTACAGAAATTACCTATAGGGGGGTTGCTGATTACATAAAGGCACCCTATATTTCTTGGAATACAACATGCTCCCCTAGGAATGTTGGGGGTATTGGATTGAAAAATATTGCTGCTTGGAACAAAGCTCACGTTGCCAAACTGGTATGGAGTGTGGCACTTAAAAAAGATGTTTTATTGGTTAAATGGATTCACTCCAAGTACCTTAAAGCCAAAAACTGGTGGGATTACCAAGCTCCAGCAAAATGTAGCTGGTATTAGAGGAAAGCTGTTTACATTAAAGAGCTTTTTAAAAAAGGAGTGCAGAACCATCTTGACTGGAAATGGCTTGAGGGCAAACCCTACACAGTTAAAGCTGGTTACAAATGGTTAATAGAGGAATTTGCCTATAAAGCTTGGACAAAGGTTGTGGGGGTAAGAACTGTAACCCCAAGGCATGCTTTTGTTACTTGGGTGTTCATACATCAAAGACTAGCAGTCTCAAGCAGAATGGCCAGACTCACAAGCAACAATGCATATATCACATGTGAGCTATGCAATGATGCAGAGGAGGACAACAACCACCTCTTTTTCCAGTGTCAACTGAGCAAAAGTTTCTGGCAGCTGCTACATCAATGGTGGCCACATTCAGTCCAGTGTGTCAGCTATGATAGCTTCATGCATTCTCTCTGTCATCTACCTGGGCCTAGGAAGCACAATCAGATTACCCATGCAATCCTATTAGCAGCAATCTACCAGATTTGGAGGATGAGAAATTTGAAGAGATTCCAGAACCAAGCAATTTCAGCACAACTTCTTTTCCAGCAGACAAAGGAACACATCATATAGAGATTTCTTTTTTTGAACCATAAGTCACAGAAATACAAGGAGTACATAGAGAAAATAGTGGGATGACATACACAGTCAGGAGATATGAGGGTGTACATTGAGCTTGCTCTGTTTTAATGAATTTTCACTCCTTACAAATATATATATATATATATATATAGATATATATTATATATATATAATATATATATAATATATCTTATATCTAATACTATCTCTATAATGGATGTGTGTATGTATGTCTGTATGTAGGTAGGTGTATCTATGACTATCTCTCCTCTATCTGCTCTCTCTCCAGTTGTGTCCTCATCTATCTCGCTCTCTTCTATATCTATCTTATCTATATTCTCCCCCCCCCCACACCCACACCCCCACACCCCCCCCGCCCTCTCCTCTCTCTACTCTCTCTCCTCTTCTCTCTATTATCTATCTATCTCTCTATATATATATATATATATATATATATATATATATATATATATATATATATATATATATGTGTGTGTGTCTGTATATATATATATATATATATATATATATATATATATATATATATATGTGTGTGTGTGTGTGTGTCTCTCTCTCTCTCTCTCTCTCTCTCTCTCTCTCTCTCTCTCTCTCTCTATATATATATATATATATATATATATATATATATATATATATATATATATATATATATATATATATATATATATATATATATATATATATATATATATATAACACACACACACACACATATATATATATATATATATATATATATATATATATATATATATATATATATATATATATATATCTATTATATATATATATATATATATATATATATATATATATATATATATATATATATTTGTGCGTGTGTATTACTTGAACGTTGAAGCAGATCAATAACTGTTAAGCTTGTCGAGAGCTACAAATTTAAGCACTACTTTGGTTATTAAATACTTTTTATAGCATAGGAAAGTAGGGATCGATTCACGAGGAAAGATTGTTGTAAAAGGCTAGCTTAATCCTAAATGATTTTACTAATTTAATTTATTAAGTCTAATCTTAATAATTTGAAAATAATTAAAATCTAATGAATAAAAATCTAGAAAACTGCCCAATGATGCTCCTAAATATTCTAGATCATATTCAAGAAATAAAACAGTAAAACGATTCCCTAAATAATTTAGAAAAATAAAAACAGAATAGTAACTAAAATTCTAATTAAAAATCAATAATAGCAAATAATAGTCAGAAAATAAATATTAAAAATATCAAGCTATAACCTAAAAAATTATTCTTCAGGTCTATAAGCTTATGAATTCTAAATTGTATCTAATTAATTTCAGAAAAATCAGATCAAAAAATTGGCATAGAATATCAAGCAGAATAATAAATATGAAATTAGATACAAAATAATCTGCATTAATATAAATACGAAATTAATCACAAAAATTACCCTAATTTTAAGACACAATTTTCTGGATGTAACAACACCTAATAATCATAAATTAAAATTAAAAATCGAAATTTTGAGAATTAATAACCTAAAAACCTACACTTCTCAATTTCACAAAATAATTCTGAAAAATTATCAAATAATTTCCAAAACTTATTAAATTGAATATGAGCAGACTAGGACACTATATAAACCCTAGGAATTAATAAAACTTGAAGAAATATGAAAATAACTATTTTTATTATAATTTCTAACAAACTGATAATTAAATACTAAAACTGAATATAAATTAATCTAAAATTATAACTACTCCAAAAATCAAAATCTAAACTATCTAAAATTACCTAGACACTTCTAAAAGACTATACTTTTAGGGGGGGTCGATTGAAATTATATGGTAACCAAAAAAATGAAACAAAAATTAATAAACAAACCAAATTAACTATAAGCAACAAATAATTATCAAAATTGTCAAACTTATCAAGGATATTTAGTATAATCTCAATCCACTATGCAAATTAATATTTATCAATAACACACAAGTTAATTTCATTCATGAGTTAAATTGTAGATGACATCCACCAGTGGTTCTTCCCCGTTTTTCCTTAGGTTTTAGTTTACTTAGGTCCAGCACTAATGTAAACCCTACTAATTTGATAATCTTCATACCAGCACAAAAAATTTAACTAAACTAGAGCATTAAGAATTAAAAAAATATTATTTAACACTTTGGAACCAATTTACTAGCAAATCAATTTAACAAAGATCTAAAGCGATTACCTAATTAAAAGAGATGGGTTTGAGCCATCCATGATTAATTAGGGTGATACTTAAGCCTAAAAGACTATAACTTTTATGTATTATAATCTTCTAAACTATCAATTGAAATTGTATTTAATCAACTAGCATGCATTTTAATCGATTTAACACAAATTTTATAAACGATAAATGCTAATCGCTAAAAGATCATGAATGTAAATCAACTAGGCATTAAAGCATAAAACTTATTTCAAAAAAATTAATTTAGCATGGATTCAAGAAGATTATACTAAGCACATGAAAATTACTCACTCATATTGAGAATAAAATCATAATATTTATCAATAATAATCATGTTCAATGATCAACTATCAAGATAAAATAACAACCCTAACAACTATACATGAAATAATGATAAAAGATATACTTTTGAGAGGAAGATGGATGCGTGGGTGGTGAGGCTGGCATGTATGGCTAGTTGCGTGGTGGTAGATGATCCTTATGGTGATGGTGATGATGATATATATAGGGAAGAAAGGAGGGGTGTGATTAAGGTTAGTAATTAGGGTTTCCTTCTTCCTTTCTTCCTTAAACTTCTTCTCCTCAAGACTTCTAACTTTTCTCCAACTCTCGAAATCCTAGCCCAGACAATATCTTCATAATTATCCTTATTTGGACCGTCTTCTGCATAAGTATGTAAAACCCGAGCCTCAACGACTCGTCTTCTCCTCTTTATTAAAACAATGCCCAACCTGAAAAATATATAAATTAAAGTAAATTAGATGAAATAAAATATATAACATAATCGAAATAATTAGTAAAACAATGCATGATTTTTGGCTTAACAATGACAATGAGAAACAAAAATTGGCAGTATCAGGGTTAAATTTTTTAATTGAAATCAAGAACTCAGAACAAAGAGGACATCAAAACCGAGTGTCACAACATCAAGATTGTAGAACCCAGGCCAAGAATTAGAAACAATGTCCTAATTCAGAGCAAGGGAGGGAAAATGAGCTTGAAACTTGAACCGCAACCTACTTGTCAAATGCAAATTTTAACCAAATAGCTCACAGATTCAGCCTGAAATGGAAAATTTCGCTCAAATAAATCAATTCTTATAACATTTACATGAACTTTAAGATTATGAAAACTGAGTCTGAAAACTTAAGCACTCAAAAGAGAAATGAAATTTAAAAAAAAAAACTGATGAGTTGATGATGATGTTGATGATGGAGGATGAAGAAGGAGATAGAAAGAGAAATGAAATTAAAGAGGGAACGAGATCTTTGGTTATGCAGAGAAGAGAACACGAAGCAGCTGGGGGTGGTTATCATATGACATGTACATGGGGTAGCAGGAGATTAAGCGATGGAGAGTTGGGAGAGAATTAGGCTACTGGCAACGTTGAGCCTCGCATGTCTGGGCCTTGCGAGAAGAGTACAAGCCCGCACTGGGGAGAAGGAAAGAATCTGTGAGAATGGAGGGGCGCGGGGTAACTTGTACATGACCAGAAATGTGAGGAGGTGGTCTGGCAAGTAACTGGGTTGCGAGCTGCGTGTGCGGGCCGCTTCTAGGCTTCAGCTTCTTGAACCCGACTAGACTGGGTTTTTTTTTTCATCTTTCTTTTCTTGATCTAATCATCTTTAGGTAATATTTTTTTTCCCAAAATATTTATTCATTCTTTCAAGTTTTCCAAGTTCCTACAAAATAAACAAAGAATATATTAGAGTTTGAATTTAATTATATATTTTGAGCAATTATTAGATAATAAAAGGTTATAAAATGACACAATTTTAGGTTGATTTTTTGAGTTGTTATGTGATTTTGTTTGACCCATTGAACTTAGACTGTTGACCAAGATGGGTATCCATCATGATTCACTCACTCAATGGACTTAAGTCTCATTCCTAATGTTGACGCTAGCACTACACTTCTATAAAGCCCTTTGGTGAAAGGATCTGCAAGATTCATTTTTGATTTTACATCTCAAGTGATATCACATTATCCCCAACCAGATTTCCCACGACTTTGTGCCTTAACGAATATATCTCCTTTTTCTTATGTATGGCTAATTGGTAGCCACTCCTATGAGCGTACGCGAGTCACAATGCATGGATACAAATGGAATTAGCTTCCTCTACAATGGAATATCTACCAGGAGGCCTTCTAGCCTCTACCTCATGACTTTCTAATTCTAAAGCACTAAACACATCCATTATCGATTTAGCAATACAAATTTGCTTGGATGATTAAACAATAATTTCAAGGACATTGAAAAAACAAATTAAGGGAGTTGAGCAGAGTAAGATGAAAACATAATATGAAATTGTTAATAAGGTTCACGCATGCTATAGGCTACATCCCTACCTAAGGACCCCTCATTAGGATTTAACTGGCTTATATTGATCTACTTCGAGATTTATATAATCAAGTGTCTATCCAAGGACCTTGATAACAACACACCCTTCAAGAGCCTCTTGAAGTAATTCTCACAAGTCCCTACTTAGGAATGATGACTCTCCTAGTCAACTTTGTATCTTGCTTACAAGCAAAGTTCTCCTAACCCTCTTGCCTCACAAAGAACAATAAAAATATGCATGAAGATTACAATGATTTTGAATTGTTCACTTAAAAGTACAATAACACTTAGCATAAAAGTTAACCTCTTTATATTCATGTATTGTATATTCTTCCTTAGCAAGGTCTCTATTTGTAAAGAATGAGATTTTGACTATAGGAGGATGCTAAAGCATGTAGTCATTGGATGCTTCACTCTAACGGCTAGGAGCTGGTTGATGAGCCTTGACTGATGTCCATTATGACGACACTGCTTAGTTTTTTGTTTGATTATTCCAGTGAGATTTTTCAGCATTTATTAATGTGTTAGACATTTCATTCTTCTTTTGATAAGCAAATAAGCTTCTTTCTATGCCTTGATGGTGACACATTTCATTTCTAACAAGGTTGACTGTAGCTGTGTCTTGGCGTAACCGCTTTTGGCCCGCCCTTGTTTTGATATATTTCTGAATCTACTTTTATATGTTTCCAAACTATAACCAGTTGTTATGTGTAAAAACCATAGAGTTAATCTTGCATCTAGAGGATTGCACACGATAACATGATCTTTAATACAATGTTACATATATTGAAATTCTAGATTTATTGTAATTTATTAGAATGTCATAAATTCATTTTGATCTAATTCAAGCATCTTTTATGTCTTGGGAATTTTATGGCACTAACAAGGGTTTGTTTCTGACATGCTTTTCAATGCCCTTGACAATGAGAGCTAAAGGTGGGTGAACTCTATTGTTGAGGCTTTTGGCAATCATTGATTTGGGAAACTTGTTAATAGAGTTTCTTGTGATCAATAATACATATGTAAAACATAAGCAACTATTTACGGATAACTAGTTAGGTCATAGTTAATAACAAATGTTCCTTGAAATCACAATTCATATAGACATCTCAAGCTTATAATCACATCACATTGAGTTGATTTTTCCATTATATATTTTGTAACTCAAAAATTATAAGTTGGCAATGCCATTTTTATATTAAAAGTTAATTCAACAAAAAAACAGAATCAATTACATTGTGAGACTTGGTTGTTTCACAACAACTCATTCAATCTTATGGGTACCATATTATGATGTGATCAAATACCAGATATTAGATTTTCAGTACATAATTAAACTATTGGCTTATTATATTGCACTACATTGTATTTTTAAAAAACACAAGAGAAAAATTCTTATGTGTAGTACATATTATGTATTCTTTCTATGAAGTCATTTTGGACATATGCAGTATAGTTTGGGGGAGAAGGCAAGTAAAATGTGGGAAGAGTGATAATATACATCTTAGTTATCGTGAGATACTTTTAAATGTCTTGTTTCGTTATAAATTAACATGTTTTATAATTTAAAATCACCATTTTCAATGATTATGCTTACTGGTAAATTGTTAATTTTAAACGTGCATCAGCTATACCAACGAATTCTTAAATGACACGAGTATTTTAGAAATGTGGTTATTTATAGATAAAGAAATGAATTTACATAATTTATAAGTTTTTATGTACTTCCACTATTTAATCATACCTTTTTTTCAATTATTTAAAAATATTATAATATAATTTTTAGGTGAAGATAATACACTTAAGAAGTGTGTTGTGGTAATATTTATCTAGATGAGAAACTGAAAGAAAACTAGAAAACTTTATCCCCCACAAAGCGCTTCACTATATTGAAGCTTGGTGTTACAACATCCCGCTTCCATGCATCCAACCACTTGTTTGAACCCTCCGACAACATCATGAATGCAGTTGTGCCATTCAACATGTGAATATTCCACCCTCCCATTCTCAACCGTTGGATCTTCTCCATCTGCCTCCTGGCTAGGCCATACGTATTCTCCTTTACATCTCTCACGGCCTCCTCGAACAAGGCTTCTTCTCGGAGTTGACCATTCCCTTTCATATGAAAATACCTTTCAAACTCAGGCACACCGATGGCCTTCCTCAACCCTACATCCGGTGCCCATTCATGGATTTTTGACTCATAGAACTCTGCCAGTTCATCCACCATGCCCGAGTCAATCATATCATCAACTCGCTTTCCTAAGTACTCATTCAGCACAGGTGGTGAGACATTCATACACAAAAGGCAGCATTGATACCTAAGTTCTTGACTCACTAACCCCGATGTAAACACGTTGGGGTCGAACTGAGCTGATAACAATGGGTAGATGTACGAGTTCGAGCCACCCACGAGTATTGGGAGCCGATGGCGACCTGTGATACTAGAAATGGCAGAGGAAGCAAGCGAAGAGAACTCGGCCTGGGTAACTTCACCTAAGGCCGAATCAAACTTGCCTAGTAAATGGTGGACAATGCCGTTTTGCTGGTCCACAGGGATTTTGTTGGTTGTTATGTCGAGACCCTTGTAGAGCTGAATCTTGTCTGCGTTGATTATCTCACCATTAAAGCGGGTCGCTAGCTCGATTGAGAGCTTCGTTTTTCCTGAACCAGTGGGTCCCATTATCACCACCACCTTCTCACGTTTGGCACCAGTGTCTTGGGCAACGGTCGACAATAAGTTCATTTTCTCTCTCTCGCTCTCTTTGTTGAATAATGAACACGTGTGCCTTTTTTTTGTATTGTTGTGTTTTTGTATAAATGCATAGAAAATGGTAGGCAGTGTAATTTATAAAGAAGTTGGCAAGAGGGGTTGTTAGGTGGAAGGAGATGAGGATGAATAATAGAATGTTAATATTCTCTAGCGCAAGGGGACAGTTTTCATACACAAGAGGATTCAATTATTTGTGTTACCCTATATATGGGGAAACATATAACGTTGTAATATGTTGCTTATTACTATCTTGCATGCAATGGACAGAGAATTGGTACTATTTTAATTTGAGAATTCCAATATCCTTTATTGGATTATTAATACAACTCATCGTTCCTTCATATCCACAAGATGATTTATTTCCCTGCATGGATGGGAGGATTTTGCATACAATGAATAGAGTTATCTAATTGAATATGATTCCTAAATTGTCAATTTTACAATGATACAGTGAATCAAATAGGGGATGTCAATATACATCCCAATAGATGAGAGGATTGCTGCAATCTTGGACGTACTTATGGCATCATCTGAAAAGAAATGTGTATATATATAAAGAGAGATTTTGGATCTAAATCTCTACTTTGGCTGGTTTGTTGGTAATAATCTCTACTTTAAAAATACACTCCAATAGTCTATACTTTCAATCTATTTAATTTCAATATACCACCACTGAGTTCTGATCACTTTAACTTAGTGGCAGAGTAATGTGGTGGTTGTGCAATCCTACATGGTTGTACAATTAGCAAATTAACAAAGTCTATACTATACGCTCGAGTGTATATACTTCCATATGACATATAAATAATTATATATTAAAATATAAAATATATGACAAATACACCCAAAAAAATATAAAATATATATGGGAGCACATGCTCCCAAGTGTACATAATAATTTGCTGCAAATTAATGCTCTTTCCATTACGTGTCAGCAATTTTGTAGGTTAAAAATTTTTAAAGCATTTCTCTCGGTTTCTTTCATGCCTTAAATGAAAATGTCCTAATTGCTTTTTATAATGAGAAAGTATATGAAATGTAATAAACTTATATAAAGTGTTTTAAAAAATGTATATATAATATGAAAAAAAATCATGCAATTAGAAAAAATTATAAAGTAATTTTATAAAATTATATATTTATTCAAATTGCAAAAACTACCATAAATAATTGAAAAAACTAGGAAAATACCATGTACATACATACATACATACACACACACACACACACACACACACACACACACACATATATATAATTCAAAAAATTAGGAAAATACCCCATAAATATATACATTTATACATACATACATATATATATGTGTGCGCGCACGCGCGTGTGTGCTTGTGTGTGTATGTACGTGTGACTTGAGGTGTATCAAAGATGAAGATGGTAAGGTGCTGGCTAAGGAGGTAAAAATCAAGGAGAGATGGCAAAGATACTTTTTCAAAGTCTTCAATGGTGAAGTGTTGGAAGGATTTTGAGGTGGGGAACGAGAGAGTAGTTAGATCTAAGTTGATCCTCAATTTTGTGAATGAGATTAAAGAGGCCCTAAAGATGACATCCAATAGGAAGGCAGAGGGACCAGGCCAAATATTGATGGAAGTGTAAAAGTGTTTGGGTAAAGAGGGATTAAAGTGTCTAACAGAGCTTTTCAATATTATTTTTAAGACTGCTAACACCTAGTGAATGGAGGTTTAGTATAGCCATCCTAATGTACAAGAATAAAGATGATATTTATTATTTTAATAATTTTAGAGGTTTTAAGCTACTCAGTCACACTATGAAGTTATAAGAAATGGTGATTGAGAGAAGGTTGCAGAAGAATATTTGATATTAGAGAACCAATTTGATTTTATACCTGGCAGATTGACCACAGAGGCAATTTACCTCCTTAGAAGACTCATGGAATTGTATAAAAATAGAAAATTAGATCTTCACATGGTGATCATATACTTGGAAAAAGCATATGATAGCATTCCGCATAAAGTGTTATGGAGATGTTTGAAAAAGATAGGAGTGTCGCATACGCCTAACAGAGCTTTTCAATGTTATTTTTAAGACTGCTAATATCTAGTGAATGAAAGTTTAATATAATCATTCCTATTGTACAAGAACAAAGGTGATATTCAGGATTATAATAATTATAGAGGTATTAAGCTACTTAGTTATTATATAAAGTTATGGAAAATGGTGATTAAGAGAAAGTTGCACAAGGACATTTGATATCAGAGAATCAATTTGGTCTTATGCCTGGCAGGTTGACCACAGAGGTGATTTACCTTCTTAGAAGACTCATGGAATTGTACAAATATAGAAAGGTAGATCTTCACATGGTGTTCGTAGACTTAGAAAAATATATGATAGCATTCCGTATGAAGTGTTATGGAAAAGTTTGAAAAAGATAGGAGTGTCACATGTGCATATTCGAGTTATGAAGGATATGTATGAGGGAGGTAGGACGAGAGTTAGGATACAAGTAAGGGTTACCAATGACTTCTACGTTGGTATAGGCCTACATCAGGGATCCACTTTAAACCCTTTTCTTTTCACTTTAGTTATAGATGAACTTACAAAATAGATACAAGATGAGTTACTATGGTGTATGTTATTTGCAGATGTTTTTTCAGTTGATTTTTCTCCCACTTCTTTTTAGATTTTTATATTATGCAAAGAAAATTGATTTTTGTTTTTTATCTTTGGGTTTTGGAAAGAATATTTATGCTAAAATTGAGTATTAATACTTAAATTAGATTTTTCACTATGTCTAATTTTGTTAACTAAAGAAATATGGGTTACAAAAAGCTGCTTCTTAATCTTTTTAACTTCGGTCTTAATTTTTGCTAATTCATCTTTTAATTCTAAAATTATATCAGTGATATAGTTTAATTAAGGTGCTACTAATATGTTTCCTTCTGGGCAGTGAACAATGTCTGAATAATTAGGTGTATGGCAAGTAGGTGATGATTCAAGCATTAAACACTATTGCTTAGCTTAATTAATCATTAGTTAGCTTAATTATCTTAATTATTTTTGGTCACGTGACTTTGATACCAATTAAAAGAGGGCCTTGAGAAGTACTTATGAGAGAAATTACACATGCGCAAAATTAAAATTTTCGAGAGTAAGTTCTTAAGAATTAGGATTAAATATGCAAATATGAAAAACTTTGAGTACTGGTGTTATTTAAAAAGATAAGCTTGGTTCTAACAATTTTTACCTAAAGTTGGATGGACTCGAGAATATTTTTCAAAAATTGCAGTTAGGAAAATTATTCGTCATAAACTCGATGATACAAAAGACAATTTTTTCATTGCATGCGCATTTTATTGGAACACTTGCCAGGCTAATTTTCATTAGATTAGGAGGTTCTAATGTACGCTCTAACTCTTTTACCGGGCAATATATGTGAATCCAATTAGATGGGCAAATGTTGCAACAATAGATGTTGTATATGATTTGCTACACATGATGGGTCGTGATGATATTCTCGTGGGTCTAGGAGATGTGCTTGCTGCAAAGCACTCTGATCCACTCAATCCTGTTATTGGTGATTGCAAATATGCCAAGGCCATCCCACTTGGGAGTGGTGGGTTTTTAGACTCTGACGCCCACCGGCTTGCTCGGGAATTGCCACGAAGCCCCAGAAGGTACATGTATATATGTACACGCACATATATATGCACATATGTATAAACATGTTTCTGTAAATGTAAAACTAAATTTGTTAACAATATGTGGTAAGCACAGAGCTGCAGAAGTGTACAAGTTACTATTTTTTTTAATTCTAGATATACCACAGAGAACTCTCTGAAATTCAGAGCTCCTTAGAACACTGACCACCCAGAACTTAGACAACCTCTAGCGCTAGAGATATGAGAGAATATCACAAGGACAATCGATAAAGGAACTATGATTACCATACTAACCAAATGACCTCTAACAACATTATTGTTTGTATTTTAAAACCGTGAAATAAAGCTGCAAGTGTACAGCCGTGGTTGTAGTACTTTACAAGTCGTCCATAGAGATGGGCTGGATTTAATTACTAGAATCTAATTATTAAACTAATCAAAACAAAATAAAAGGAATGTCAAATAATAATCAAGAAATAAGCTAGAGTTAATATAACCCAAACAAGAAACATGAAATTTAAACTAATGGTAGCACAACGGAAGAAGGGAGAAAGTACCTCAAGAGGAGAAATTATGAGCTGTATAATCAACAAATCCATGAATAAAGAATGAATCTTTGAGAGTCACCTTTGAACTCAAATCTTGAAGGAGAACTCTTGTAGAGAAATTCCAACTTAAAAGTAGAAGGCTCGAATTGAAATAAAACTAGAGAAGCAATATTTGAACTAATAACTTGAATGGCAACTAAAACTCAAAATTTAAATTGAAATAAGAACTTGAAATCAAATCTCAACAAAAAAAATTGCAAGAATTCTCAAGGACTAAGCCAATACTATAAGAGAAGAAGAGAAGAAGAATTGATGATGAGATGATGAGATGATTTACAAGAATCTCATAAAGCCCCTATTTATGCTAATGCTAATTTCCTAATTACAAAGATTGCCCAAATAAAAATCAAATTTTCTACCTTCCTAATAATACCCATATTCTAATCTTCACCCAAAATCCCAATTTCCCCTCAATTTTCAATTTGTGGCTGCTGAGAAAAGGGAAGTAGAAAGCTTGCCCGAAGATCTGCTACTGGGATGCGTGTGGGCCGGTGAAGAACAGGCCCAATCGAGCAAGGGGGGAGCAACGGGCTTCTCTTCTAGGCTGACTTCTTCTCTCTTTTTCTTTTTTTTATTCTATTTCTTCTTCTTCTTTTATTTTGGCCCAATGAATCATATTTTCATCACAACATTATTTCCTACAAAAATCAAATAATAAACAAATAAAATTCAAAAAAATAATCTTGATTATGAACAAAAACTAAGTGATTAGAAGTACTTAATTTGACACTTTTGGTGCTCAAAAAATTATCTAAAATACTTGCTTTAGATAAAGATGCTAGCTTGGTCATTCAGGTTAGTGACTTTGATTTGTTGACTCTCACTTTTCATTATTTCCAAAGTTATCAAACTGTCGACTAAAGTGTTACTAATTTTTTGCATTTATAGGACATATTTATTGTTGAAGGGCACATATACTTTAGTACTAGAAACCAAGAAAACCCCCTCACAATACCATCAAACAAACATGCTGAGTTCAACATGTTTCTTGATCCTTAGGTGCAAAGATGGTATGTGACTCAAAACTTTCTATCACACTCATTCCTTGGGGAGCTTGAAAGAAGGTTACCTCATTTCTTTCAATTTTAAAAAGGTTTTACTGAATGAAAAGAACACTAGAAGTGCTCTTTGTACAAAAACTCATCAACAGGCTACAAAGGTTACAAAAAATGCATAAGAGATATCGACACATGGTAAAAGTTCTCCTTGTTTATTTAATTATTTATTTATTTATAATTACTAGTTTTTTACTAGATGTTAGCTTATTGCACTTGTCCACATTTAAATTACATTAGGGAGGAACAAATAAAATTTGACATCAATATGATTACAAATGTATGGACCAAAAGTTACTAGTGTTTCATGTTTACTGACAAACAAAATTATCATTTAAGGCCATAGTTGCACTTTGTTGAGCAAAAATAATCAAGAAATGGAAACAGTACTAATAAAAGTCTAGAGCAAGTTGAAACCCAGTGACATGTAATATTTTTAGTAATTCGAAAGATCAAAGATTCAGATATATTGAGGAAAAGACTAAGACTTTGACTTGGAGGTAATATAATCAATTAAACTGTCGTGATCATCCATCTATCCAATGTGATCTTGGGCTAACTATTAAGTCTAAGTCTTAAGAAAAATTTAGCCCTGGTCTTTAATTACTTCCTGCTTCCCAGGTATATAATTGTATTACATTGGCATTTCCCTCTTCATAAGCACCCAAAAAAAAAAGCTTTTCAGTGGAGAAAATGAACTTAAAGTGGTAATTATGTATGACTAATTGTTATTTATATATGTCTTGGGTGTAGCAAAAGCATACCTATAATTAGGGAACAACTAATACATCTGGCCTCTCCAAGGGCGGATCCATTTGATGAGATGGAGTGTTCATGGACACCTTTACCTTCAAAAAAAATTCTATTATGTTATTTTGAGAGAGACAGATTAGTATATATAGACACTTGTAAAATATGCCTAAAAAGTTATGGACGCCCTTCTATTGTACACAGTCCACATAGTGATATTTTTAATTTTTTTTAAATACAAAAACTACAGCTATGATGATGTTGGAATTGATAGAAAAATAAAATAAAATTAAATATATAAAAAAATTCTACTGAGTTATTTGTAGTTTTATTTCATATTTTGGCATGTTCACTTTATTGCTTAATGTTGATTTTTTTTGGGGGGTTTATTATTTGATGTTGATGACTTGTTACACAATCAATGACTTTAGTAAATGGTAAGTAATTGTAACATTTTACGGTTTTAGCATAATTTATATATCAAATTCAAAATATGAAGAATCTCAGAGAACAAACGAATAGCCGACTTTCATTTTTCTTTCAGTAAAATAGTACTGTATATTGTTATCACATATCAAGTTCTACTAATGTAGAAGTACAAAACAAAACATTCATAAAAAAAAAAATGCAAGACAAAATATCTGTAATTTATACAAAGTAGACTACCACAGCACGTATTACATTATTTTTTTTGAATAGTGCATATTAGAGATCGACGTTAATAGATAGGCACCCCTGTTCTAAATATCTAGATCCGCCACTAGGTCTCTCTACACCCATCAAAGCGGAAATCTAGGATGTGGTCTATAGATGTTTTGGCTTCATATTGCTTCTCAAGTATGCAGAACCGGAATCATGCAGGACTTATTCTCAGGGCAGATTTTGGGTGCTATATTCTCGGCTAATAGCAACTCACCGTGAAATACTAGCATCCAAGTCAAGCCTATAAGAGTTGTTGCACCAGGTGGAGAAGATATTGGTGGGCAAATAGTGATTGATGATAAGCAAGGAAGGTCATTCATTTGCTAACCGACTTGGTGAGAAGAAACAATCTGCAGTAGTTAGGAGCTTGTCTGACGAACAAAGAATGTGGAGTACGCCGCATCAGGATGTGAGATTTTTTAAGTGTTGATTATCATTCATGAACCTTTTTATGCAAATTACCGTCAAAATTCAAGGCATTTATAAAGGATTTGAAGGTGGAGGGAGAATGGAGAGATGAGAGAATGAGACAACATCAAGTCAAGCTGATATTTTCTCGGTTATTTTTTTAAAAAAAAAATTCTGCTTTTTATGTATAGACCCGGGAAATGGGTCATCCATTTCGGGTACGGGTCGGATTAAGTTTGGGTCGGGTTATGCTTTGAATTAAGTGACATTTCGAGTCGGTTTGGTTTCAGTCAGGTGAACTTCAGTTCTCGTCGACTTCGCGTCAACCGATTTTTGGTCTAATACGCTTGTCATGCAAAAATAAGCAACTTTGTAAAAACTTTCGTGTCGGATATGATCCGGTTCCGGTTGATTTGGATTTCGGGTGATATATTTCGGATGTCGGGTCAGATATGGGTTCGGGTTGTTCAGTTTGAGTTTCGGATTTCGCGTCAGTTTTGTTAGGCCTATTTATATCCCATTTGTTTTCTGATGGTAAGGGATCCATATCTCTAGAATATGTCTATTTGTAGAAACAGAACAATCAGAATAGGTATAGGGTTATAAAGAGTAGGAACTCATGAGGGGGATGCTCATATCTTTGTTGGTAGCTCAAATCTCACCTATGGGGTGGCTCAAGTCTCACCTATCCTTCATTGATTTGTCCAAACCTAGATCACACCATGTGTATTTTAATGTATGTAACTCATAGGACTTCTAAAACATATTTGCTGGCTTGCAAATGAGACATTGAAGAATTATTTCAATATGCACTTGTAAAAATCACATCATCATTTATCAAGACCTAGTTAGTTCCTTATTACACAAATCATAAAATTAATAATTAACCCATAACATTTAGTTATATTCACTATATTGTTTTAGTTTTTTACACAACTTATGTAAAAGTTGGATGCAAATTTTAGAATTTCACTTAACGTCTAAAAGTTCCTTAAACATTACACTTTTTGGTAAATTTTATTGCTGCAATTTTATAATTCTATAAAATCCAAGGGTTACTTCAAATTTGTATCTTTCTCTTTCATAAATGTGTTCCAATAAATCGAATGAACATGAAATATAACTGAGGTTAGATTATGCTTAAAATATGACTGAGGTTAGATGCATATTCTAGCTTCTTTGCATATACATGCTTATGTATCTCTTCGGGTTTTTATGTGTGTAGATGTGTGTATACAAGTTGATATATAAGAACTCCTTTTCTCTGTTATAAGAAGTCTCATAAATTCGTTCATTGTCATAAAGTCTTCAATAATAATGGATTAGGATAATGAGCGCTTGGTGCATCTCCTTGAATTAACTTGCTTATATGAAGACCCACATTAGTTGTATGAGGTGTTACATGCGTTGTTGGAATGCACTGTATCTATATGTGGTACACAAGGAGTAGCTGAAACTCAAAAATTCAATTTAAACACATAATTCTCTTGCATAAGTTTCTTTATTTTTACTCATTCTCTCTCTAAACTTAACTCTTTTTTTTTGCATGAATTTGGCCCGCGTTCCTAGGGCGATTGCCATCTCCATCCTTTTTCCTAAGACGACCAAAGTCCAATGCCCTAGTGCTACCTTTGTTTACATGCATTCTAGTGAAATGGCTGGTAGACCTCATTCATCGTGGAATTCTTTGGGTATTAGTCAAAATTGCAACTGTTGTTGGAACAATATGATTAAAATTATTTATTATTTATTTTAATCTTATTAAATAGTATTTAACCAAATTATGGTTTGGTCTTTTGTAACTCCCAATTTATTTTGAGGTTTGAATTATTTGTAACTCATGGTCTTGAAATTGATAGTTTTGACTAGCTCTATTATGCAATAATGCATACCTTGCAATTCATCATTTCTTTTGCTATAAAAAGACGCTAAAAACTTAAGGCGATTGAATCACCCTAGAGGGTATGAATATGGCCATTATAAACATCACAAATTAATCGAAATAAAAAGCAGAAAGATAAAAGTGGACAAAACACAATAAGATTGTGCCTTAAAAGGCTTAATCCCCGCCTAGAGTTCCCTAACTCTAAGATGAACCCAATCTTATTAAGAGGAATAGTTACAACTCTAGAATACACCTACTTTAAGTTATAAGTCACAAGTTGACACCTTTAACACAGCTTGGTAGAGTTGACCCTTCAACTTTATAATCCCAACTAATAATAACTTTGAACAATACACGTAATTGGATGAATAACACATCAAAGCTCAAAGTATATATGCAAGTAAGTATTGTTGCATATGCTCTCTCTTATGTGTTCTTCAGCTGTAAATGCCTCTCAATTTTTACATAGATGATATTTGGACATGTTTATAGATCATTAGGAAAGTGATCATTGCTTTAAAAAAGGAAGAATGATCTTCAATATAATTTCAAGGCCTTGAGATCCATTTTTTAAGCCATTGAATCTTGCAGTTTTGGTAAACGTTTATCACCTTGATTTCCAATTGCTACTTCCCTGATTTTAGCCAAAGATTTGCTAAGCAGAGTATTTAGAACCTTATTTTTAGCAGCTACAATCTTTCAAAATATAAGCTTAAAAAATGTTATTATAATTAGGTAAATCTTGACATTTTTAAAGATATGGACATATAGAGAATCATAATCCCATATTATTAGCAACTCAAAAAGCAAGCATATAAGTAGTCAAGATTCCAAAGCAATCAACATGATTTAATCAAATTAAAATTTGTCTTTCATTCAAAATTCAAGCAAGGGTTTTAAGGGAGTCAACACTCTCCCCTTTTTTATGAAAGACAATATTTTTAGTTTGATTACTCAAGAGTAAATAAAACCAAAAGGAATGAGATCATTCTTGTCAAAATAAATGATTTTTAGAGCTTCCCAGTATCATACTTAATTTGTAATATTTGGAAACTTGCCACAATTGAGTATAGTACTATCAACTTGAACTATAAGCTATCATATGTCCAGCTTATCACACTTTGTACTAACTGTTCATACCCATATCATATGCTTACCATAATATGGATCAATGGAATAATACACAACATTTTCAATCAACTTGGCTAATTAAACATGAATAATTATACATGACACTTACCATGAGTCAAAAAACTAAGCAAACCATACCAATCCAAACCTTACCAAGTGCTAAAATCACTCCAATGTTTACACCACTGTCCAAAATACACAGTCCAAAATTGTGTGCCTGGTTTCTTATGACTCTTTATTTTTCGTTCAATTGTGTCGCTGAGAATGCACCAGTTCTTCTAGATTCGCGTTCCTGTATATTAGGGCCTCGGTTGCTACTTGAAGGAGTATCTTCATCCATTCCATCACTCACTTCACTCAAAATTCATCCATTCCTATAAAGTTGTTTGGAGCAAAAGGAGACTCAAGAGACGGATTTGTAGGTCGAAGGCCTTGAAGATTCAAAGATCCCTTGAGGAATTTTTCATTGTTAATGAGCAAATTCTCTCTCTTTACTCCTTGACCTCTTTTAGATTTGTTTTAGTTTAATAGATGTTTAGTTAAAATCTTTTGGATTTGCTATAGTAATCTTGAGTAAGTAGCTCTTCTAGTGTAGAGATTTTCTAGCCAAACAATGATGTTGGATTGCTAATATATAAAATCTTGTCCTTGATCTTGTTTGGAGTTGATTCAATCTATCTTGTGTTTTATTTCTTTGTGAGTAGTTTTGGCCAATTTACTTGCATGTATTCAGATAGTAGAGTAAAATACCGAAAGGAGAAATCCACAATTCGATCGGTAAGATCAGACTTAACTTTGTGATACTTGAGAGAGGATTGCATGTTGAGAGGAAAAATTGATAATTGTGATCTATAACTTGGACTTACATGCGAACCTCTAAAAAACTAGTGAATGCATTGGTTTAAGTAATTCAGTTTATTTCGAAAGAAAAGATTGAATTTTATATGATTACCATCCTTTAAAATATCGAAACTTGAGAAAACCATATGTTTAATTGATGGATTCAACTCATTGTAGGCAAGAAAAATCACAAATTCCTCTCATTGATAGAATTCTTTTTTATAATAAAGTGATTAATTAGTCTAGATAGATCATCCTCTTAACTACCTATTTGGATTAGCATTTTAATATGATAAAATTCAATAGATTGCATTGGTCTTTATGGAATGATACTTGATCTATACTACAACACCCGTGCAGTTGCAGTGCTTGTCAAGTTTTTGGCATTATTATCGGGGGCCAAGTTGTCAAAAATTGAGTTAATCCTTATAAGATTGAGTGAGCTATTTTTTTCTTTTCATTTGTGATTGTTTTGGTAGTGTTTGTGTTGGTGCTTGTTGGATCTTTTCCCCTTTATACAAAGTCCTATCTCATACGATTTCGATCCTAAAATAGAGAGAACTTTTTGCTTTAGGAGAAGGAAACAAAGGTTAGACAACAAAGGCGCATGGCACACGGAGCCTCACTCAAGATGGCCGGTGGAAGAGAAGCACAAAGAAGATGCTTCGGTATTTCATTATCCCGAGGGTCTAAGGTATCAATTCAAGCATCACTCCATTCCCCTGAAATGGTGGTCTATTAGACTCCTCTGCGATTGATAAACCTCCATTTTGACCTCATTTTAGCCCCTAGCTGATCCCATTTTCCATTGTTTTCACGTTTGATCTTGAGGAGAAAGGGTCACATTAGCCTCCTTTGGTCTGAATTTGGCTTATATAGTGGTGTTTCGTGTTTTCAGGAGTTTCTATCAGGAAACCAAGAAAATTTGCTAATATTGGTAGAAAGGAGGGCTAAGAAGACGAGCTGCAAGTCAAAAAAGAGACCGGTTAGACATAGAGATTCGGCACCTATGCTTACCAGCACAGTCATGCCATGTTAAAGCTCCACAAAGGCACAGCTAGAGGGGTGGCATGGCCACCCCGTGCCACCCCAGCTTGTGGCGCACGGCCACCTCGTGCCCACTGGCACGACCGTGCGCCTTAGCAGTCGCGTTTTAACGTCTTTTCTTGGTCCTTTTCGGGGGCATTCCATCTTGGCTTTTGAGAGCACTTTTCTTAAGACTTTGCTAGGGCTTTTAAAGAGATTGTTAGAGAGAGTATTTTGCAATCAAATTGTTAGATTCAAGGTTGCTCAAGAATTCTCCTTTGATTTTAATCCAACTTTGTTCCCTAAATCTCTTTCTCTTTTGTTATTGCTTCTAGGTTTTTATAAAATTCATGCTCCTTTCTTTAATAATTAATTTGGTTATTTCTGTCATGATGTGTGGCTAATCTCCCAACTTGGGTTGGGATTAATGTCGATTATGTTTAGTTGAATCATGTGTTAACCCCAAACCCCTTTTTCCCATGCTTGTGTTGATGAGTTCTACTGTGCACACCACGTGTTCGATGAATTGCTCGAAAGAGCATTCATCCTTTATTATTCGGGTTTAAGAGAGTGTTATGAGATGAACCTTTCATCTAGCATGACTTAGAAGACAATTAGGATTTTAATATGAAAATAATTAAGGTTCTAATTGGGATTTGAGATTGTCGACCCTATAATTCTTTGACTTTTAGTCTCATGAAAATAGGTAACTATAGTTTTGGGATTAGTCTTCGACCATTAAGAGAGGGAAGAGATGGGCTTAATTGGCAATCTATCCACTCTAGACGCATGCTTAGGTTGTTTGTTGGGGCTAATGCTTGATTCATCTACGTGATTGTGCTGTTAATTCCAACCTAGGTGCTTCAACATTCTGATTTCTGAACGGTTAGTTAATATCAAACCTTTGAGATTGTTCTGCCTAGATTGAGTGTTTGGATTAGTTTTGCTAATCAAAAGTGAGTTCCCATGGACACGACCCGTACTCACCAGTTACTAAGTATAGCTACATCGTGTGCTTGCGGTAACAATTTAAGATAACAAGTTGTTGGCACCGTTGCCAGGGTACTTGTTTCTTTTGAAATCAAAACCAATTAAAATACTCTGGACTAAGCTTTTATTTTTCTTTTTATAGTTTGTAACCCTTCTTTATTCTTGATAGACACTGTTTACGCCTGGTTAGTGTTTGCTTTGTATGCACAGGAGGAGTCAAGGGAACCAAAACCTCGTACAATTCAATCTTGAAGGTGGAGAAGCAAGAAGAAGGAAGAGAGTAACAGTAGAGATGGCAGGGCAAGATCAAAGGGTATTGCGGGATTATGCTATGTCACAATCGTCGGGCATCGCATCTTCCGTAGTGAGCCTAATGATTGAGGCATAATTTTGAACTCCGACCAGCCTTAATCTCTTTGGTGGAGAAAGACCAGTTCAGCGAGCACCGTTCTGAGAACCCCAACTGCACCTTCACAACTTCCTTGTGAAGTACAATACCATCAAGTTAAGTAGAGTCCCCACCGATGCAATTCGAATGAGACTCTTCCTATTCTCATTGAGAGACATAGCTGATGACTGGCTGCAAAATGAGGAGCCCAACTTATTCACTACTTGGGAGGTTCTTTCAGAGGCATTCCTCAAGAAATACTTCACACCTAAAGAAACTATAAAGCTGAGGACTGACATCACCTCCTTCCCTCAGAGAGATGGGGACTCCTTGCACGAGGCTTGGAAGAGATTCAAGGACCTTCAGTGACAGTGTCCTCATCACAGTGTTTCTAACTGGCTCTTAGTCCAAACATTCTATAACAGGCTAGAACAGTCAGTAAAGATCTCTGTTGACGCTGCAGCAGGAGGCGTTCTAATGGGAAAGTCTATTGATGCAGGCATTGTTAGAAGAAATGACTTCCAACAACTATTACTGGTCAAGTGAGAGCATTCCTCAGGAAATACTTCACACCTGAAGAAACTACAAAGCTGAGGACTAACATCATCTCCTTCACTCAGAGAGATAGGGACTCCTTGCATGAGGCTTGAGAGAGATTCAAGGACCTTTGGTGACAATGTCCTCATCACGGTGTTCCCGACTGGCTCTTAGTCCAAACATTCTATAACAGACTAGAACAGTCAGTAAAGATCTCTGTTGACGCTGCATCAAGAGGCGTTCTAATGGGGAAGTCTATTGATGTAGGTATTATTGGAAGAAATAATTTCCAACAACTATCACTGGTCAAGTGAGAGAGCCATCCTTCGTCGGGGAGGTGGCAAGTATGACGTCGATTCTATGACTCTCCTAGGTAGTTCGTCAGGGCCATGGTCTATGCTGTTTGTGAGGCCTGTGGTGTGCAGGGGCACACATTTATTGAGTATTAAAATGGCCCTTCTACTGTTGAGCATGCTAATGCCTTTCAAGGTTTTAACCCCCTATGACAGCATATTTCCTACTTTACTACCTACAATAAGAGTTGGAAGAATTATCCAAGTTCCGTATACAAGAACCACAACTGTTGTGTTAAAAATGTACCGCAAGTGCACGGCGTAGCTGCAGCTAGCAACCGGCAAGTACGGGTCGAATCCACAGGGAACTTGGTTTCAACTACTAGAACTAATTGGACTAACTCAAGCTAGGCAGTTGCCGAGTGAAGTTGGTTTAACTAATTCTAACTCTATTTGGTCTAAGACAATAATGAGAAGAGAATCCTGGATTGGGGTTCATCCGCACTATGATGCTCATTGGAAAATAAACTAGGTCATGCGAATCTGCCTGTAAGATAATTGAAATGGAATTATTACCGGTTTAAAGCATCTACGCCTACTTTCGAAGGTCATTAGACTGATCAGGCTAACCTAGTTGTCTACTTTCGTGAAACTAGAATAACAAAACCACAAGATCATGTAATTTCAATTCCCAATTGCACCCCCAACTACTTTCGTGTCAGGTAATTCAATTGCTCACAAAGCTACTCTAAGTAAAGGACCTAACTTTCGTTAGTCTCCTAAACCCTAATTAAGAACATGAATAAAACCCTCTCAGGCAATTCATCGAACACCTGGCATGCTAAGTGAGAATTCAATTATACTCTGGCGTAATTCACAAAAACCTAGAATTAACAATCCAATTTACATCACAGGGGCTACACCCAATCCAAGATTAAGGAATTTAGCCGCTAAACATGATTCTAAACAACATCTCAATCAAGAACAATAACATGTCAAGGAATATAGAACTTGAATTAAAACGAAAGAAAAGGGGTAGAAAAGTGTACCCTGAACAATCTGCAACAATATTCAATCGAAAGCGTAAACAAATTTTGATCCAAAGCTTGAATTCAATAGCCACAATAAGCAAAACCTAAGAGCCCTAGAAATCGCCTAAAACGAGAGAGAAGAAAAGGTAGAATGAATAAACCCCCAGAATTACAATCCCAAAACACGATAAAACAGCGACAACTAAAGTGGCACGGTCGTGCCAGACGGCACGGGGGCCCCGTGCCAAATTTCTGCCGGACGAAAACGCGGGACCCGGCGAAAAAAGACAACCATGCCACACAGCATGGCCAGGCCGTGCCATGTGGCACGGTCGTGCCAAGTGGCACGGCCACACCGTGCCATGTGGCACGGTCGTGCCGCGTGGCACGGCTAGGCCATGCCACGTGGCGCCGGTTCGGGTTTGTCGGGTCGTCGCGGTTTTTCCTTGTCGCGTGTGTCCGATTCTCCGGGGCTTCCGTGCGACGCTTTTTCGTAGCTTTTCTCGCCTTCTTGGCACTCCTTTCTGCTAAATGCTGTTCATCTTTCTGTTTCTTCAATAGAGTTCCTGAAAATATCGAAAGATGTTATATGAGTTAAAAGTATGCAAAAGGAGGCCGATTTGACCCTTCCTTAACACAATTAAACGTGAAAACGGGGGAGAAAATGGGTCAAATAGGCGCTAAAAATAGTACAAAATAGAGGTTCATCACACCCCCATGCTTATCTCTTGCTTGTCCTCAAGCAAGACTATTTTATGAAAAATCAGGGAGGATGGTGGACCTCTAAACACACCCTCTTCAAGGGAAAGGATGGATGCCGATGAATCACGCTAATCATGCATAGAAGGTAGTCCAGTCAAGGTGCGGCAGATAATCTCAATGAAAATGTATGCAATGTCACCCATGAATCATCTTGCCCAAATGAAACACACAACACACCCCAAATATTGAAGCACATAGTAAGACATAACCTTCCTCAACAAATGGTGAGTAAGCAGGACTGGTAGGACCTCACTTTAGGGCAAAGTGGAGCACTCCCCTCAATGTGTTTGAAATATGTAACAAGGGTACGCTCAATACTCCAACCAATCAGGCAACTACCATATGCTTGGTAAAGTTCTCTACTCTCCACCACGAGAATGCAATATGCAATGTGTCAATCATGAGGGCTTGCAATAGGGATGTAATGGGGCTAAGGTCAAAGGTGAGAAGTGGAATAATTTGGGAAAGTGGAGCTATTAGTCAAAGACTAGGGAGCAGGAACACTTCCACAATTCAGCATTATAGATACAACTTCACACCAACTTACGAATTGAGTGGCAAAGCTCGCAAAAACCTCAAGGAGAAAACAACAAGCTTATTGCAAAAAGCTTCCATGCTACCCGTTTTATTTGCAACTTCTCATTTCATTTTCTTCTTTTTTTTTTTTTTTTTTTTTTGAGAAGCAAAAAAAAGGATGCACATTGGATAGCGTTGGAAGTACAAAAATTAATTCGCAATTTTCCCAAAACGAGCCACTAGTATTATGCCCGCAGTGAATGATCAAATGCCCCAAACATGCCCAACTACATTGTGGAAGTATCGCCCCACTAGACACCTTGACAAGGATGAAGGAAGTATACACAGGTCAAGCGTGTAATTAATGTGGTGCAACAACAACGACTGGGGGAAAGGCTCAAAGGGCTAGCAAAGGGACAGCATGCAACAACGGGTGGCTTTCTGGCTAATGTGGCTACATGAATAAAAATCGCCTCAATCATGTCGGCACATGCAATTGCTAAATGCAGTTTCAAGAAGAACAAGACCAAGTTCTAGAGATGCATCATGGAGGAGTCACACATGAAGGGAAATGGAGACTATATGTAATGAATAGTCATTAGGCTCAAAATCTCACGGGTAAACCTACCACAGTCAAGTGACTTACTCTAGGGTATGTCCCATTCATCAAGGTTAGTCAAGTCAAACCACATGAATCTCAGGGGTAGCTAGCATGCAACACAGGGCGAAGAAACTACAGACGACAAAACAAACACAATTTGCCCAAAAACTCACACCAAGACAAGTTACGCCTCAACACACAACCCAACATGATCAATCAATCAATCACCCCTTTCAATCTCATCACAAGAGGGGTTTTCGCAAACTGTAAAAATTTTTTTTTTCAAAGCAATAAAACTAACTACTAAAGCAATAAAGTTATAAAGGATAATGAAGAGAAGGGTAAGAGATGGTACCTGAGAGGCTTACGAACGCCCGACTCGATCATTTCTCCTTTTGAATGCAAAAGCTAATCCTATATGCTCTAAACTATATGCTCGAATAAAATAAAAAGGCAAAAACAACAAAGTGCATGACATGAAATCCTATCTAAATGATGCGAATGCAAGTGATATCATCACCTACCCCCACAATGTTACCAGAAAGCGACGAGCTCACACTCCCCCATGCTTGAGATTTTCATTGTCCGCAATGAAAAGAACGCAGAAAAGAAACAAGGGGAGGGAAACGGAGGAAAAGGGGAGACACACACACACACTCGCTTTTTTTTTTTTGTTTTTTTTTTGTGCACAATAAATACCTTGGGTTGCCTCCCAAGAAGCGCTTGTTTTAGGTCCTAAGCTTGACCGTTACCTCAGGAATATGATGCTCGCGTGATGTAGGGAGGTGTGGGGATGGAAGAAGGAAATGGCGAGTGAGCTAACACCTCCCCATGGTGGGATGCAGGCACCATTGTCTCCCAAGAAGGCTCACCCATAGCAGCAGTAGGCGGTGGAGGTGGGCGAGGCAAAATAGGGGTGCTCAGTTGGGATCCACTACCCAAATCCTGAAGTTCCCCTCTTGGTACAGGTGGAGGAAGGGAAAGAGTAGAGTCCGCAGGGGCAGGGGGGATAACAGGAGCGGGGGATGGTATGGGTGGTGAAAAATGAAAATCCACCCGCTCTCCATAGACGGTGAAGGACATGGTGCCCGTCTGCACATCAATCACAGCCCTTGCGGTCGCAAGAAAGGGGCGACCCAAGATGAAGGGGGGCGGAAAGGCACCGTCCATATCAAGGACGATAAAGTCACACGGGACCAGAAAATTCCCCACCTGGACCGGAACGTCCTTCAGGGTGCCTATCGGACGCCTGATGGAGCAGTCCGCGAGCTGAATAGTGATGCTGGTGGGTGTGGGGTCCCATAATCGCAGCTTCTTGCAGAAAGAGAGCGGCATGATACTCACACTAGCGCCCAGATCGCAGAGAGCTCTCTCAATCTGCACATCCCCTATACAGCAAGGGATGGAGAAACTGCCAGGATCCTGCAGCTTGGATGGCGACCGCCTTTGCAAGAGCGCACTACAGGAGCCGCCAATGGAAGCTATAGAAGCCTCCCTAGATGCTCCCTTCTTGGACAGGAGTTCTCGTAAAAATTTCCATTGCGCAGGGGCACTCTTGAGAACTTCCAAGAAGGGGCTGCTGGCATAGATTCGGCGTAGAATTTCCAGAAATCGCTCGAATCTAGGTTCAAGCTGAACGAGCTCGGACCATGCCAGTCGCTGAGGGAAAGGCACTCGAGGGCGGTAAGTGCAATCAATAGTTCGATGGCAGGTTTCCTCAATAGGGCTCAGACCCTCGTTTTTCTCCTTTCCTTCAGTTCCGGCAGAAGCAGAAACCGGAACTACCTCCTGGAGAACCATCACTGGGCTCTCTTCTAACCCCGCGCCCACAGTAGATATGGCATTGACTTGGCGGCGGGGGTTGACCTCGGTCTGGCCCGGAAGTTGCCCCTGGGATCTGGACAGGTGGCTCACCTGCTGAGCAATCTGGGCAATCTGTATATCCATGGTTTTCTGATGGGCGGCCATGGAATCCACTCTGGAGGTCAATACCTGAATATTTTCTTTGAGAGTCTCATTTGTCGTGGTTTGGGTCGCTATGAAGCGCTCCATAAGACTCTCCAGGTGAGATGTGGGTTCAGGAGGTGGAGGAGGTGGAGTGTAGGGGGCTCGGTTGTGGAAACCGGGTGGCTGGTTGGGGTTTTGAGGGTGAGGGTTGGGGTTTTTATAGAGGGGGTTCGGATGAGGATTCCAACCCTGGTTGTAGGAGGTGCGGTGGGGGTTATTTTGAGGAGGTTGGGTGTAGGTATGATAGGCGTTGACGTGCTCAATGCTAGAAGGGGCATTGTAGCACTCAACGGCAGTATGGCCCTGTACACCGCAGGCCTCACAAACAGCATAGATCCCCATGGACGACCCCACAGAAGTAGCTGACGAGGTAGCCACTTTCTCCAACCGCTGTGCAAGGGCATCCACCCTACTCGCTAGGAGTGTCACAGCATCAACCTGGTGCCTGCCACTTCCCCTCTGCGTGGCGGCCCTCTCACTAGACCAATGATAGTTGTTGGAAGCCATCTCTTCCAACAACGCCTTTGCCGCTTCGATTGATTTGCCCATGAGAGCACCCCCTGCTGCAGCATCAACTGAAATCTTCACCGACCGCTCTAATCCATTGTAGAAGGTTTGGATTAGGAGCCAGTCGGGAACTCCATGGTGGGGGCACTGGCGCTGGAGGTCCTTGAATCTCTCCCACGCCTCATATAAAGACTCACCATCCTGCTGGACAAAGGAGGTGATGTCTGTCCTCAGCTTGGCAGTCTTGCCAGGTGGGAAGTACTTGCTGAGGAATGCTTTGGAGAGTACTTCCCACGTGGTGAACGAGTTGGGCTCCTCGTTCTGAAGCCAGTCACTGGCTCTATCCCGCAGTGAGAATGGGAAGAGCCGCAGCCGGATTGCATCAGTGGACACCCCATTTAGCTTGATGGTATCACACTTCGCTAAGAACCTACGAAGGTGCACGTTGGGGTTCTCCGAGGGATGCCCGCTGAATTGCTCCCTCTCCACGAATGTGATCAGTGCTGGGCTGAGTTTGAAGTTGTTAGCCTCGATGGCGGGGCTAACGATGGAGGAGGTTACGCCCGATGCTTGTGGCAAGGCATAATCTCGCAGCACCCTTTGGCTTTGCTCGGCCATCTGTATTTGTGCTTGGTGCCTTCTCCTTTCACCGCTTTGCCTTCGAGCAGTGGCTTCGATTTCAGGGTCAAAAGGGGCAAGTGGTTGATCCCTTTGACTACGCCTGCGCATACAAAACCAACACTACCAAGGCGTAAAACAGTTTCAAGCACAATAAAGGGGAGAAGGGAAACAATGAAGGGATGAAAAGAAAAAGAAAAAGCCTAGTCTAGAGTACGCTAATCGGTTCTAATATTGAAAGGCGCAAGTTCCCCGGCAACGGCGCCAAAAACTTGTTGTGTTAAAAATGTACCGCAAGTGCACGGCGTAGCTGTAGCTAGCAACCGGCAAGTACGGGTCGAATCTTTAGGGAACTTGGTTTCAACTACTAGAACTAATTGGACTAACTCAAGTTAGGCAGTTGCCGAGTGAAGTTGGTTTAACTAATTCTAACTCTATTTGGTCTAAGACAATAATGAGAAGAGAATCCTGGATTGGGGTTCACCGCACTATGATGCTCATTGGAAAATAAACTAGGTCATGCGAATCTGCCTGTAAGATAATTGAAATGGAATTATTACCGGTTTAAAGCATCTACGCCTACTTTCGAAGGTCATTAGACTGATCAGGCTAACCTAGTTGTCTACTTTCGTGAAACTAGAATAACAAAACCACAAGATCATGCAATTTCAATTCCCAATTGCACCCCCAACTACTTTCCTGTCAGGTAATTCAATTGCTCACAAAGCTACTCTAAGTAAAGGACCTAACTTTCGTTAGTCTCCTAAACCCTAATTAAGAACATGAATAAAACCCTCTCAGGCAATTCATCGAACACCTGACATGCTAAGTGAGAATTCAATTATACTATGGCGTAATTCACAAAAACCTAGAATTAACAATCCAATTTACATCACAGGGGCTACACCCAATCCAAGATTAAGGAATTTAGCCGCTAAACATGATTCTAAACAACATCTCAATCAAGAACAATAACATGTCAAGGAATATAGAATTTGAATTAAAACGAAAGAAAAGGGGTAGAAAAGTGTACCCTGAACAATCTGCAACAATATTCAATCGAAAGTGTAAACAAATTTTGATCCAAAGCTTGAATTCAATAGCCACAATAAGCAAAACCTAAGAGCCCTAGAAATCGCCTAAAACGAGAGAGAAGAAAAGGTAGAATGAATAAACCCCCAGAATTACAATCCCAAAACACGATAAAACAGCGACAACTAAAGTGGCACGGTCGTGCCAGACGGCACGGGGGCCCCGTGCCAAATTTCTGCCGGACGAAAACGCGGGACCCGGCGAAAAAAGACAACCATGCCACACAGCACGGCCAGGCCGTGCCATGTGGCACGGTCGTGCCAAGCGGCACGGCCACACCGTGCCATGTGGCACGGTCGTGCCGCGTGGCACGGCTAGGCCATGCCACGTGGCGCCGGTTCGGGTTTGTCGGGTCGTCGCGGTTTTTCCTTGTCGCGTGTGTCCGATTCTCCGGGGCTTTCGTGCGACGCTTTTTCGTAGCTTTTCTTGCCTTCTTGGCACTCCTTTCTGCTAAATGCTGTTCATCTTTCTGTTTCTTCAATAGAGTTCCTGAAAATATCGAAAGATGTTATATGAGTTAAAAGTATGCAAAAGAGGCCGATTTGACCCTTCCTTAACACAATTAAACGTGAAAACGGGGGAGGAAATGGGTCAAATAGGCGCTAAAAATAGTACAAAATAGAGGTTCATCAACAACCCACATCCTCAAAGTTCTATGCAGCCGCCTGGGTACCCTTGTAGAGCTCTATATAACCCACCTCCTCCACCACCTAAACGTAAATCTGACTTGGAGAGCCTTATATAGCATTTCATAGTGACTCATACCAAGACCAATGAGGCCGTTGGTGAGTCTATCAATCAGCTAACCTCTAAGTTAGATGCTATGGCCTCCCACCAGAAGGCGATGGACACTCAGATTGTACAGATTGCCCAGTAGGTTAGCCACTTATCCCTGACCTCAAGGACATTTACCGGGCCAGCCAGAGACTAATCCCAGGGGCCACATCAATGCCCTTTCTGTAGTGGGAGAGGGGTTAGAGGAGAGTCCTGTCATGGTGCTCCAAGAGACAGTTTTCATTCCTGATTCTGTAGAAATGGAAGTGAGGAAGGACGAGGAGAACTTAAGCTCTAATAGGAGGAGTAGCACTACACCTCTGGTTGTGTACCCCTATTAGCCACCTATATCCTACCCTCAAAGGGTGGCATGGACCAAGCTATCTAAGTTTGAGCCCAGATTTGCACGGTTCCTGGACATCCTGAGGAGGGTCTATACTGATGTTCCTTTCTTGGAGGCTCATTAAAAAAACTCCATCGTATCTAAAATTTTTGAGAGAGCTTCTTTTCAAGAAATGCAACACTGGGGATGCCTTAATAGCCCCTATTGGAGAAGCCTACAGTGCCATCCTGCATAGTAAGTCACCAGCAAAGCTGCAGGATCCTAGTAGCTTCTTTATCCCATGCTGCATAAGGGATATGCCGATTAAGGAAGCCCTTTGTGATTTGGCGGCTAGTGTAAGCCTAATGCCTCTCTCTCTATACAAGAAGCTTAAGTTGCTGGATCTGACACCTACTACTATGACCATACAACTCACAGATTGCACCATCAAGCGACTTGTGGGTATTTTAGAGGACATTTTAGTTCAAGTGGCCTAGTTCATCATCCTGTGTGATTTCATCTTCATGGATAGGGATGACTGCTCTCAAGTGCCCATCATCCTAGGGAGGCTGTTTCTTACTACTGCAGGGGCGGTGATTGATGTGCAGGTAGGCACATTATCTTTCAGTTGTGTAGGGGGGGAGGGTGAATTTCTGCTTCTCTCCACCCACATAGTCTCTAGAGCCTGCCATCCTCTTACCTCCTGCGGCCCTTGTGGATACTATCCCTCCTATTGCTGCTTCTGGGACTGAGGTATTTAATGGAGCTGGAGTACCCCATATGGCGTTTATAGGCTCTTTTGATTTCTCTGCACGCAGCCCAGCTCACCTTGGTGGCATTTTTGCTCAGGCTATGGAGGTAGTAGATACTACAGTTGCACTCCGTGGCTCATTTAGTCTACCTCCCCCACTAGTGTTGCCTACTGATTTGACGTAAGGGTCAAGCTAAGAACCTAAAATAAGCACTTCTTGAGAGATAACCCATGTATTTCATTGCTTTACAAAAAAAAGAGAAAAAAAAGAAAAAAAAGAAAAAGAAGGGTCGTTCTTTTTCGCCTCCCCTTCTCCATTTCTCTCATTGCCTCTGAGTTTTTCCTCCCTAACTACTTTGTTTGTCCTTTCATTGAGGACAACGAAAGTCTTAAGCATGGGGAGGGTGAGCTCGTAGCTCGTTGGGTAGAATTATGGATGTTGGGGCGTAGGTTGAATGGTATCACTTGCATTCGCATCATATAGATAGAACGTCATATACTTTTATTAGGTTGTTTTTTGCATTTTTTCCTTTAATAAAACATATAGTTTAGAGCACATAGGTTAGATTCTGCATTACAAAAAGAGAAGGGATAGAGTTGGGCTTTCATAAGTTTTTCAGGTACTACTTCTTATCCTTCTCTTCATGATCCTTTATATGTTTACTGCTTTCTGAGTTAGATTTAGTACTTTTTGAATAACAAAGTTGCCTAAAAGTTTATGAAAACCCCTCTTATGAAGAGAACACAAGGCGTGATGATGGATAGATCCTGTTGATTTTTGTGTTGAAGTGTGACATGTTATGGTGTGAGTTTTGTGAAAATGTGTTTTCCATAGTTCTTCTGTCCCATGTTGCATGTCAAATTGCCCTTGAAACTTACGTGGCTTGACTTGATTGACTTTGATAAATAGGACACATCTTAAAGTAAGTTGCTTGACTGTGGTAGATTTACCTGTGAGATTTTGAGCCTAATGACTATTCATTGCATACAGTCTCATGCTTCCTTTTATGTGTGACTCCTTTATAACTGCATCACTAGAATTTGGTTTTGTTCTCTTTGAAATCACATTTAGCATTTGCATGTGTTGATATGATTGAGGTAACTTTTGTTCATTACAGCCACATGAGCCAAAAAACTACCCATCGATGTGTACTATCCCCTTTCCTAGCCCTTTGTGCCTTTCCTCTTATTTTTGTTGTTACACCCTATCCACTACACATTTCGCCTATATAGATATGCCTTTTACTCTTATCAAGGTCTAGTGGAGTAATACTTTCATTTTGAGTTGGGTTTGTTTTGGAGGTTAGTCCACCTTGGGTACCTTTTTGGTGGTTTGCTTGGAAGGAATTGTGATGTGAATTTATTTTTCTCATGCCATTCACATGTATCTTGTTCTTGCTTCTCAATGAAAAGAAAGAAAAAAATGGTAGAAGAAAAAAAAAAAGGAAAAAAAGTGAAGAAGAGAAAGAAATAGAGAAGTTGTGAATAAAGTGGTTGGCATGAGGCTCTGGCAATAAGTTTGTTAAATTTCTCCCTTCGGGTTTTTGTGCGGTTTAATTGCTTAGATATAAAATATGGTATGAAGATGTTATCTTGCTGCTAGTTGTGGAAGTATTTTTTGCTCCCTAGTCTTTTGACCATTAGCTCCAGTCTTCCAAATTTACTCCACTTCTCACCCTTAATCACTGGCCCCATTACATCCTCTTGCAAGCCCCCATGATTGATATTTTGTATTTTACATCAAGTGGTGGAGGATCGAGAACTTTACCAAACTTATGGTAGTTTGCTTGACTGGATCGAGTATCGAGCATACCCTTATTACATATTCTAAACACGTTGAGAGGAGTATTCTACTTTGCCCTAAGGTGAGGTTCTATCAGCCTTACTTACTCATCATTTATTAAAGAAGGTCTTGTACTACTACGTGCTTCAATATGAGGGTGTCTGATCTGTTGCATTTGAGTAGGTTGATTTATAGATGTTAGTGCATGTGTTTTATTGAGAATATCTCATATCTTGACTTGACCACCTCTAATGCATGATCTAGCTTGGTTTGTTGATTGTTCATCTCTTGCCTGAGGAGGGCGAGTTTGGATGTTCATCTCCCTTTGTTTTGATCACTCATGAGTTAGTCTTGCTTAGGAACAAGCAAAAGATAAGCATGGGGGAGTTGATAAACCTCCATTTTCGACCTCATTTTAGCCTCTAGTTGATCCCCTTGTCCATTGTTTTCACATTTGTTCTTGAGGAGAAAGGGTCAAATTAGCCTCCTTTGGTCTGAATTTTGCTCATATAGCAGTGTTTCGTGTTTTCAGAAGTTTCTATTAGAAAACCAAGAAAATCCGCTAATATTGGTAGAAAGGAGGGCTAAGCAGATGAACTGCAAGTCAGAAAAGAGACCGGCTAGACCCAGAGGTTCGGCATGGGGATCCCTTGTCACCAGCACAGTCGTGCCGCGCTGAAGCTCCACGAAGGTGCGACCAGAGGGGGTGGCATGGCCACCTCGTGCCGGGTGGCACGACTGTGCCACCCAGCTTGTCGCGCACGGTCACCCTGTGCCCACTGGTATGACCGTGTACCTCAGCAGTTGCATTTTAATGTCTTTTCTCGGTTCTTTTCAGGGGAATTCCATCTTGGCTTTTGAGAGCACTTTTCCTGAGACTTTGCTAGGATTTTTAGAGAGATTGTTAGGGAGAGTATTTTGCAATCAAATTATTAGATTCAAGGTTATTCAAGAATTCTCCTTTGACTTTAATCCAAGTTTGTTCCCTAAATCTCTTTCTCTTTTGTTATTGCTTCTAGGGTTTTATGAAATTCATGCTTCTTCTATGATGATGTGTGGCTAATCTCCCAACTTGGGCTGGGATTGACGCCGATTATGTTTAGTTGAATCATGTGTTAGCCCCAAACCCCTTTTTCCCATAATTGTGTTGATGTGTTCTACTATGCACACCACGTATTTAATGAATTGCTTAAATAGCATTCATCCTTTGTTATTCAGGTTTAAGGGAGTGTTGAGAGATGAACCTTTCACTTAGCGTGGCTTAGTAGACAATTGGGATTTTAATGTGAAAATAATTAAGATTCTAATTAGGATTTGAGATTGGAGACCTTGTAATTCTTTGACTTTTAGTCCCATGAAAATAGCTGAATATGGTTCTAGGATTAGTCTTGGACCCTTAAGAGAGGAAGAAGATGGGCTTAATTGGCAATCTATCCACTCTAGACGCATGCTTAGTTTGTTTGCTGGGGCTAATGGTTGATTCATCTACGCAATTGTGTTGTCAATTCCAACCTAGATGCTTCAATATTTTGATTTCTGAATCGTTAGTTAATATCAAACCTTTGAGATTGTTCTGCCTAGATTGAGTATTTGGATTAGTTTTAGTAATTGAAAGTGAGTTCCTTGTGGACACGACTCGTACTCGCCGGTTGCTAGTTACAGCTATACCGTGCGCTTGCGGAAATAATTTAAGACAACAGCGATAGAGGGCCAAATGTGCGCCCATGCTTACTAACATAAAGACAAAATTTTATTGACTTGCAAATTAAGCAATAAGCTCAAGAATCAAAAATAAGTAAGATTCTTTAAACACAAACCAAGTAAAACTTAAGGAGACAAAAATAAACCTATAAATATTCAATATTAGAATTCTATATCGCAATAGTTTTTCTAAATTGCACATGAGGAATGCAATTGATCAACAAAATAGCAACCCTTTTCGTTTCTTATTTTTCATTATTTTTGGTCTTGATGAATTCATCAGACAATTGCACTTGTCCTAGTGAACATCCTCATCTTATATTTGTTTAAGGCTCCGTTTGATCCTTAGAAAAGTTGAAGAAAAGAAAAGTTGAAGAAAAATTGTGAAGGAAAAAAAGTAGAGAGAAAGTGAATTTTTTTCTCTTGTTTGGATTGAGAAAAAAATACAAGAATTTCGATGAGAAGTTTGAATGTTGATGAACTACTTAAATCATATTGATGTCATCTAAGCAATGTAAGGTTGGAGGAGATTGGAAATTTTCCTCAAACATTCCTCATAATTTTATGAGGAAAATTTTATCACTTGTTTCTAACAGTTTTTTCACCTAACTTTCCTTTATATTTTTTTCTTTTGTGATTTTTAATTTTTAAAACCAAACACAAGAAAAAAAAGAAATTTTTCAAATTTTTTTCTTTCCATCAAATTTTCCAAAGTCCAGATAGAGCCTAAAGATCAATTTGCATATAGCCACCATAAAAATATAAACAAGAGCACAAAAAATAAAAAATAAAAAGAACTATCCCTGTACATCTTAAACAATCCCATGTAATACTTATTGGCAAACAAGAGGCATAAGCTTTGCTTTTGCATATCTGAGGAAACAATTATTGCCATACATAAGAGGGCCAAAAAAAAAGTCACACTAAAATATTGAAAAAATTATATCGTTATTTGTGGGAATTAGTACATCGTATCAATTATAATCTTTTTTTATTCTTGGAAGGAGTTATCATCAATAAATTTTTTATATATGGCAATAACAAAATCCACACGATGTCTCAGAATATTTCTTTTGGTAAACTAGGCCCTGTCTTAGCTTAAACTTGATAGGGCTAACAAGTGCAAAGGGAGAAGCGACAGATTATATTACAAAAACCAAATTAGGCTCATCCTCAAAGGCCTATTAAGGTAGAGACATCTCCCTTCGGAGGAAAAATGTCCCCTCCTTAGTTCGAACTTGGGACCTTGCCGATAAAAGATTTCTTACACACCACTCGCGCTAGAATCTAGGTAAATATCTGGCAGATGTGGACATCATAAACTCTAATGTAGAGAAGAACTATAAACTAAAGCCCGTTGGCACGCTCCAAAATATAAAAGCTAACCCAATATAATATGAGCCGGAGAACTAAAAACTGTAAGGCCGTCGACTCCTCTACAAATGCACGCTCTCAGTTCTCTCTGACTGTGTGTGTGTGCAGGGTGCGATAATGTGGTGGTTGAAAATGAAAGACTGTCAACACTGTGTGCACAAACAGCAGCACAAGATGAGAACGAGGGATCAGTGCTTGTTGACACTGGTCATGCCCGTCTTCTCCAGCTTGGCTACAAGCACGAGCTCAACCGTGATCTCTCGTAAGTTTCGTGCTTCAATTCCGAACCTTGCTTCTTGCTTTCGAGCGCAAGCCTACATTTGCAATTTTGTCGATCCTTAATTTCTCATCTTTCCATTTATCTTCAATCTTGGTCAGGATGGTGTTGAACTTTGCATTCTTGCTCTCCATAATATCAGTGCTGACCAGAGTAACGACTCTGTACAACAATGGGCTGCAGGACGGAGGGCCAGCTGTTATTGTGTATGGTTGTTAATGGCCGGAGCCTTCAGTATGTTTGTGGGCTTATCAATGGCAGAGATTTGCTCGTCTTACCTGGCTTCTGTGGGTCTCTACTATTGGAGTGCTATGCTTGCTGGCCCCTCGTGGGCTCCCTTTGCCTCTTGCTGCTCGTTAAATTAATCATTTAGCAAACTAGAGTCCATCTAAACAAATTAATGCTAAGTCTTAGGGTCATGTTCATCTTGCTAATCAATATATTATATAACTCTCTCAATACATCAATTCCGCTGCCAAAATCTGTTGGTAAACTCAATTAGCAACAGGTTAGCGACAGATGTGAAGCCTTTTCAGAAACTTCATAACAACTGGAATTAGCGACGGATTTCTGCTGTCTCAGACAGGGATGGAATTTCACTCAATCCGATGGTCTCTTCTGTTTTCAGTGAATAAAACCCCCTGCCTTTTTTAAGTTGTTTTCTTGCTGGTTACTACCCCTCCTATTTGTGGTTCTTTTTTTTAAAGAAAAATTTAATTCAATGATGCATCTAAATAAGAAATCAATGTGACATCAAATTTTTCAGGTTCAACATGTTTGGGCAGGTAATGATCACAGTGCATGCCAGACACAGCTTCATTTCCTAGTTGAAACTTAACACCCCCCTTCCTCCTAAGTTTCAGAAGTTTTATGTGTCGTTAATTCATCTTTCATTGGCTGTTACTACCAGTGTGGATTCTCCCTAGCACAACTGATTCAAGTAATCATTCTCCCAAGTACGGGTGGGAAAAATAGTGGTGGCTACAAACCATCCAAATATGTAGTCACGGCTTTCCATGGAGGAATCCTCCTTTTGCATGCCATCTTGAATAGACTTCCTATTTCATGGCTGTCTTTCTTTGGGCAACTTGGTGCTGCTTGGAACAGTCTAGTTATCGACAATTTATTGCTTACATGACTGTGCAAGTTTGATGACTAACTTTTTGACGGTTGATTTTTCTTCTTTCGCAGCTTGGATTGTAATAGATTGAAGCATAAAGCTTAGCTCTTTAGGTTGTCTTTTCTAGAACTGCCAGTAGTTAATGGTTCACAGTTGAGACTCCAACCTAAACACCTCTTTGCAATGCAAGATGACACCCTTATATTAGAACCTCCCCCCACCCCCCAACCAGCAGCCAAAGAAAATACAAAAGCCTAATAATTCTGACTCATGGGAATTTGGATTTGCATTTATTGCTATCTGAAGTCTTATTTGAATTGAACCTCATCACCAAATACTAGTCTTCTTGTTGTTCTAGTTGTGTTTGTGCTCATGATTTAATACCCTTGGTAGCAAAGGAAAAGGCCAGTGCCAAGTTTGTTTTCACCCACTTCAACTCTGAGAATGGTGATGTAATCAACAGTACGTCTTTGTTCCTAGACTTCGGATAAGCCAGGACACATTTACTGGATATGATGCATCTGCTGCCATGGTAAGATGTATCTCCTTCCCATGATTCATAGCGTCATAGACCATACATAGTTATTATGATGGTCAATTTCCTGAAATCAAGTCTCAGGATTTAGACCGTGTGGTACCAGGCTTTTGTGACTTTGTCTCCCAAACTTGATGTTCGCAACAACCAACGATAACAGTACACTAACCACATTTTTAATTTTAGTGATCCATTCATCGCAGCATTCTTTTGATCTCAAATTCCAGTCCAACATCTGGCCAAATCATGCTTTAGCAAGCACACAGTTCACTCAGAAGTCAGAACATCTTCCAAGAAAGACATTAAGAGGTATTTAGTATTTATTGTAAACTTCTTTACGTACTTTTGATCAAAGACAGAGGAAACCAAGGGTGCAGACAGAAATGGACCAAAAGGAATTATCAGTGCAATTGGCATATCAATAATTTTTGGTTGCGTTTACATCCTTGGGATCACCTTTGCGGTCACTGACATTCCGTAGCTCTTCTTAAATAGTGAAAACGATGCAGGTGATTATGCTGTTGCTGAGGTCTTTTATCTAGCTTTTAAGAGTCGATATGGAAATGGAATTGGAGGGATACTTTGTCTTGGAATAGTTGCTGTTGCTATACTCTTCTGTCGAATGAGTTCAGTACCCAGCAATTCTAGGTACACATTCTTCTTGATAAGGTTAATCTTTTGTTTTATTGATCTGCAAGCCCTTACCAAGGGTAAATATTCCTGACAGGATGGCTTATGCATTCTCAAGACATGAAGCCATGCCTTTTTCATCACTTCGGCATAAAGTGAACAAACTGGAAGTTCCCGACAATGCAGAGTGGATGTCTGCTTGTTTCTTTCTGCATGGCATTAACAGAAGTTATCAAAGAATCAACATTTACAGAACTGTCCAGCCTCAGATCCATCAAAAGTCCCATAAATTCGATTCCATTTTCCGGCATTTTATCTCATGAAAATTTATGCTTTCGCGGTCTCTCGGAAGCTTGGTGGCCTTCGAGGCCATGGAATTGATTGCAGCAATCGGGTTTTACATAGCATATGTCTTAGGCACCTCATTCAGGCCACCTTGGCTTGCATGTCTTTTGTTCCGGGACCTTTCGACTTAGGTCGAGTTGGGATTATTGTTGGCTGGATAGCTGTTCTTTGGATACTCACCATCTCCGTCCTATTTTCTTTTGCAGTTGGTTTTCCCATTAGCTCAGATACTCTCAACTGTACACCACTTGAATTTGCGGTCTGTTGCTGTTCACCATTTCTTCTTGGATCTTTAGTGCTAGAAACTGGTTCAACGGACCTGTTACAAACATAGAAATTTGAAGATTGTGGTACACTTTTCAGTTCTTTTATGTAATACGATTGTCACTTGTCAGGCATACCCAAGTTTCATTTTCTGTGAGCATTTTATATGATCATTGTCCTTTACAAATTTTCTTTACTATCGCCTTTCTTTTTGAGCCTTATCACAACTTGAATGCTCTGCCATTATGCCTCTACACATCATATTTGGAGCCTGCTCGTGTTGCTTGCAATCTATATCATTTACCATAAAGCCAGACGTAGCCATTCAAAGTCATTCAATCCTGTGTGCTTCCATTTGCCCTGAACTTGAACATGTAGCTAGTTTCAACAACCTCCACTACAACTCAACATGACCATCCATAACCTCATACTAGAGCAAACTGCACCTTAGCAAAAGTCCTATTGACATTGAATCAAAAGAATCACCTTTTTTTTAAAAAAAAGCATATCAACAGTACATTTAAAGTACATCTAAGTAATGATCTTTTGGAGTGGTTTTCAACAAAATCCATGTTCTTCAATTTTGGACTTTCTTGAAAATGGCACTTGAAACATTGCAGGATCTTTATAACCCACTTCGTTGGGAGTTATTGTTGTAATAGGTGAATCTAGAGGACATGACATACAATGCATTACAGTTTTACTACTGTGCTGATGAATACGAAGTGTCTATTATATTGAGTTGTACACGAGAGAGAGAGAGAGAGAGAGAGAGAGCTAATTAGCTTAACTCTACATAACAAAATCTGCTCTGCGAGCTGAACACTGGCATAACTAATTAGGCTTCTGTTGATGCCGGCAAGGTCACTGATATCAATCATCAGGCTCCTCTACCACAAAAAGCTCAATCAATCTGTCTTTATGTGTTACTTCGAATGGAGTTTCATGTGTCTCTACCACTCTACGCAAGTTTTCTATCTTGTAATGATATGGATTTCTGACCTCTGTTGTATCTTGGCTTGCCCTTCACTCTGTCAACCACTATCATCCAACCATTAATTATCTGTCAACACAACAGAAAAGAATGAGGCGTAGATTGACACGCTTAAAGAAATCACAAATGCTGGGGACATTATAATCCTAATTCCCTGAAAGTTATTCAAATTAGTCCCATAGCCCTACAGCCTACGGTACAAGTTTTATACAATACCATCTCAAATTAGCCACTGCAAACGCCTTAGGTGCCAAATCAGGTTTATACAACAAGCTTGCTAAGTCATCTTCTGGGTTCATTATTGTTACCAGAAGAGATGGGGAACTCAGTTGACAGTTTGACACCTCAAGTAGCAGCTCAGAAAACCCCTTTTGGGTTATCAGATGAAAATTACTCAATCAAATAACCTAAGAAATAAAGGATGATTTTAAGTTTACTTTGCCATTCATTTCTTGCAGCGCAGTAGTAGCAGCCTCCTCAGTGGTGTACTCAACAAATGCATATCCCTTTGATCTTTTCGAAATCTTGTCCATGATAACCTTCACTGTAGCGAATGTTATACAGGCAGTTAGCATGGCCGCGAAATATGTAGATAAACATATATCTTACATGGAATCTTTATCTAAGATCAAGTATGTTTGTTGAACGAAAAAACTTGAATATGAAAACAAATCCTTGACACTTCCTTTTTAGGATAAGGAAATCCTCAATGCTTTTTTAGATGGCAAGATACAAAAAATGTTGCATAAAATGGACGAGGCTGACACTTGGATGCGCACATCTATGCTTGAAACATATAGTGAAGCCTGAGTAACATTGGTTAAAGATTCATGGCAAAAGAATGTGAACAAATTTTCCCAGAGAACTCAATGACAGAGATACCTTCCACAACTTCACCAAAAGGTTCAAAGGCTGAACGCAAAGTCTTTTCCGATGTGTAAAACGACAAACCTGTTCAAAGAAACAATAGCAAAATCCTTAGAACATCAAGGGTGTAAACAAAAGGTAACAAGATGCTCGAGGGCTCAAACACCATTCCTTCCAGCTACAAGTGTGTCAGTCCAATGAATGAATAATCTAGCTTTTTGAGAATAGAAAGTGGTAAGGATTGATAAGATCAGCTTAATCTAAAGACACAGGAATGCATCACCACCAACCCTCACAAGAAAATATCCAGTCTAATAGTCAAAACTGGTAGAAATAGATCGCGCAGAAAATGCATAATACAAATCCATGCCTAAGCTCCTGTTGGCCCATGCATAATCTAAAGGGGAATCTAATTATGCATGATGAAACAGAGGAAGAAGGGCCAAAAGAGAAAAAGGTAATCACTCTCATCTCAATTTTGTCCACATATTCACAAATCATTAGAGATTGACAATAGCCATTTCAAATAATGTGTTAATTTTTATTTTTATTTCTTCCTTCGTCCATTGATTAAAGGATAATCACAATGACGAAAGTAAACCATGTCAACACAAAATTTTTTTCAAGAGTAGGACTATTCCGAAGAGACATTCTAACTATTACAATAACGGATAAGCAATCTCGAACAGTTTAACGGAAAATTGATGAGGCTCCACTATCCCTAACCAGTCCACCACTCAAGGGTTGTCCATTTTATAACTACCATTGTTTGCAGCAACTGTTGGAGCGGAGCCCCTCCCCCCAAAAAAAAAAGACACCCTCAAATTCTGTGTGGGTATCCATAAAATTTTATAAAAGGATAGCATTGAGAATACATCAATTGAGGATACAAAAGGTTCAAAAATTGGATACATTTCCAAAATTTTTGCATCCATCACTAGCACCACTCCGCTAGCATGGCCGCCACAAATTTCATGGTTGATATTGTCAATCCAAATGCTCACGTTATTTTTGAAAGCCGGGTCAGTCTCATTTCTTGAAGTGTTCATAATTTATAAAAATTTGAAGCCCTGTCTACCAAACTATTGGCTTAGTGAAGGAACTAAAGACAACAAGCATGAAGACATGTAGAACGACATAACGTTGCCCTTTGAGCTCTTTCGACAGTAAAGGTCAGTTTTCCATTTCCCATGCCTCCTGGCAATCACAATGCTGTGGCAGCATACAACCGTCACGCTGATCTTGTAATAAAACTGGTCACTTGGAAATCTGACACACAAAGCAAGAATCTTTTTTTTTTTTTAAGTGGGAATTCCAAGAGACTAGGTTGAATACTAAACATTATCGACCATACCAAAAGCATGGGGTTATCCAGTGGGCGCATCATTAGGCAAACAGAATAGGATCACATAGCATGCCAATCAGCCTTAATTTATGCCAAAGAAACTCCAGAAGAACCCATAAGCAAACAGGTGCAGCGAAACAGGAAACATAAGCCAATCTGTTCTTCGTGTCTTCTTTTTCATGAAAATTCCAGTTTAGAGTTTTCAATTAAGGGTCTACAACTAACAGCCTCCTTGGAACTGGCAGGGTAAGAATTCATCCTTACCTCAACCGCATGCATGGTGACTTGGAGAGAGTCACATGCTACACCTCCAGCTCTATTGAGGAGTCCTTCTTCAGCATATTTTTCTTAAGTCCCTAGCCTACTGTTTTAAATTTCATATTAGAAATTGAAATTTTGAAATCAAGGTATATGTCAACACATTATATTTCAATGCCCCCCCCCCCCCCGGCGAAAAAAAAAAACACCAAGATCTTGCTCTTCACTGCCAGTAATCATGAAAAGTCAAAAGCATAATGGAATGACCAGTTTTAACATTCAAGCATACCTCACATGTACCACCCAAAACAAAGCCTAACAAGGGCAAAGAACAAAGTGCTACCTGTTATGAAAAGCTTAGTTTTGCTTATCTCTGTTGTTTCTGTGGAATCAGGAGCATTTGAAGATAAATTACTACCTGCGAACAATACTCACATAGCCATCAGGCAAGCAGATAGAACGATGCTCATATATAGTACGAAGGATATACTTCAGGTTTAAAAATCACTCGTAACCATACTTAGAAGTGAGAGAAAGAAACACTAACTGTCAGAAAGTTGAATAACATATGCTAATCAAAGATTCAGAATATCAACTTGATTTATGCTGATTGATTGAAGTACTGAAATAATTCTAATCGAAAAGACTAAAGAACTAAACCCAATGGCAATAGGATTGAAGTTCTCCTTCGAGTTGGGTACACAATTCCATTAACCTCGGGCAGTTAGCACAAGTAATTGCCACTTAGACCAGCATGATCTTAGCAAGGATTATTCTCAACTGAATGCTCAACCTCAGCTGAACTTAGGATTAATTTTCACTGACCTGAAGAAAAGTGGGGGACAAAGGGACAGCGGGGAGACCAATGTTTCATATAAAGTAGGATATGATAGACGTATCGAAATGAATTTACAAACCTCCACACTCCTTGTTTTCTGACCCAGAGTGCTCATCTGACTGCACAGATAAAACTCCAGGCACAGCTGCACAGAATCAGCAAGCATGCAGAGTCAAGACACCAACAAAAACAGATAACCCATAAATCAACAAGTATATACAGGTACATACCACTTAACTCTTGGGAAGATTCCTCATCAAGCATGCAGCAAAACCCAAAATTGGATTCCCAAGATACACGATACAAACACATCTGGGCATCCTTTTCACTGTCACAGAGCATATTTCCTCATTAACATGGCAAATTCAAGATCATTTCAGGACTCAGAACCAGATTATAGACATTAAAACTTACTTGCCCAGAACTTTGGTTAGTATGTTAACATAAAAATCAACCGCCTGAGCCTTGGAGGAGAATCCAGGGGGTGGTATATCCATATTTACACGCCAGTGTTTAAAACCCCCAGGGAACAACAACGTGCTTACGTTGCGGGAATCAGACACAGAATTCGCTTGAAATTTGAAGGTACTGTGATTGTTTTTGGCACAATTTGTGTCCGGATTCGTGAACTCCGAAGATGGTTTCGCGGTGAAAGAGTTACAACATCGGGTGATGGTGAGGGAGGGGCTATTCTGGGCAATTCGAAGGAAGGAGTTGGTTTTCAATGTGTACGATGGACGAAGCTTAGAGGAGCTCAGAGCGAGCTTTGCTGAGGAGACAAGAGCTTCAATGGAGAGCGCCATGGAGGAAGCTAGGAGCGCCGCGGGAGGGTAGAAAGGCCTCTAGCTCCAGCAAGGATAACGGATTAAATAAGACATGGAACCTCAACAGTACCAAATAGTTTTATCCATCATCGATCCCAAAAATTTCAAAAATTATGATGCAAGATAATTACATTCAAGAGTTATTATGAAAAGAACTCTTAAGGAAAACTAGTTTTAAATTTGGCAATGAGCAATAATATATTATGAAGGCTCTGTTCTGTTTTATATTTTTTAAGATTTAGTTAATAATTTACATCTCTTTACAGTTTCTTACATCTTCTTACAGCTCCTTACATCCTTAACATAATTCTTACATCTTTTTACATCTCCTCGCATCTCCTCGCATCTCCTTACATCTTCTTACATAGATTTTCTATAATATTCAATAGCTCTTTATATCTATCTTTACAACTTTTTACATCTCCTTACAACTTCTTACATCTTCTTACAGCTCCTTACATCTTCTTACATCTTTTTATAACTCCTTACGACTCCTTACAGCTCCTTACACTTTCTTACAGCTCCTTACAGTTTCTTACAACTCTTTACATCTATTAGTTGCATCTAAACGTGAAATAGAATAGGCCCGAAGTAACTTTTAATTTAGAGATGGATAAGAGTTTTTATAGTAGTGACTTTCATTATAGTTACTCCTAAATAAATTTGTAGTCACTCCAACTACTATTAAAAGTCATCATAAAAATATTTGTCTCATGATATACCTCATATAAAAAAAAGTCTCATGCAATATTTACAAATAAAATTTTATGTCATCATCTATACATAACTATGAACCAGGATTTCTTGATTTCGGCTAATGTACCGAGAAAAGTTTTTGTTCTTATTATTAAATAACTAAATATACAAATTACAATCAATAATTTAGCAACCTTATACAAAATTTTGATGGTTTTTAAATTAAAAAATATAATAAATTTTTAAGTAAATTTAATGACTTTTTAAGTTAACTAAAGCATAAAATTATTATTAAAAATTAAATATTCTATGGAGAATAAAATTATCTATAAAATATAAATGTTACCAAATGCTACTAAAAGAATGGAATGATGGTCACTTCCTTTTCTCTCGAAATCAAAAGTTTTGTACAGTTTGGTTGTAAATTGCACAAGTAATTCGTTTTAATTTTTTATGTATATGGGATTTATAACAGCTATCATCATACTTTTAAACATTCATAATGATTGTAAATTTCTATCTCCATGTTACATTCATTCCCTCCTTTTAGCTTATTTTTAAATTTTAAATATTAATTTATAATAAAAATTTTTAAGATTTTATATGCAATGATGAATGAAAAATAAAATCTTCCCATCTTACAATTATATCAAATATTATTTCTTTATAAAAATTGATACCCAATCATTAATTTATGACATATTTATCATTTTGACCAGTTTCATTAATATGTGTTTACTAAAACAAAAAATCAAATCTATATTGTAACTACAATATATTTTCCAAAAATGAATAAAGTCAGCACATTAAACCCCACCCAAAAAGAAGCGTCATATTTGCTCCCTCCTTTTTTTTTACATATTTTTAAATTTTAAAATTTGTTACTTCAATGATATCGGGATTGATAAGGAAAACAGAATCTATACTATAATTGAAATATTTTTTTCAAATGAAAGAAAACACTACGTTAAATCTCGCCTAATTGACCACTTAGAATTCATTCCCTCCAATTTCCTAATTTTCAAATTTTAAAATAATCTCTTCCAAAATTGAAAGCAATATTACCAATTTAGCACCCATCCAAAATTCAAATTGGACAAATTGGGGAAATTTATGCATTTATTCAGACTATTTGCCCCTAGAATATGTGTGCGCTTTGTGGAACTTGTTACAATGTTGAAGAATCTCTTGACCACATATTCTTTCATTACAATTTCAGTCGAAAATTTGTTTAGAAGCTGTTTGGATGGATGCGCATAAGAAAGAACCACAATCTTTCGGTACAGTAATCATATTTTAATATATTTATCAACTAAATATAAAATTATAAAAGCAACTTCAAGAATATAGAGAAACTTACAACAGCATGATTGAGCTTTCATTTATGAGGCGGAGGTCCCAAACACGCTAGTGAATGCAGCTGGATGATGGTACTCATGACAAGTTGATATAAAATTAGCACACTTAGCGTATCTCCATAAGAAGCATCCGTAAATTGAAACACACTTCATTGGCTTTAGAAGATTGCCCTGCTTTATCTCCATATAGTGTCTCTTAGGCTCTATTTAGATCTTAGAAAATTTGATGAAAATAAAAGTTGTAGGGAAAAAATGTGAAGGAAAAAAAGTAAAAAGAAAGTGAGTTTTTTTCTTCTTGTTTGAATTGATTAAAAAATATAAGAATTTGGATTAAAAATTTAAATGTTGATGAATTACTTGAATCATGTTGATATTATCTAAGCAGTGTGAGGTTGGAGGAGGCCAGGAATTCTTTTTGGAACTTTTCCCAAACTTCTCTCATAATTTTATGATGAAAATGTATCTCTTGTTTCTGACAGTTTTTTCACCTAATTTTCCTTCATATTCTTTCTTTGTGATTTTCTCTAAACCAAACCCAAGAAAAAAAAAAATTACTTTCCCAATTTGTTTTCTTTCCACCAAATTTTTCAAGGTCCAAAGAAAGCCTTAACAAAATGTCAAAAATGCCATCTTATAATGTGGATCAAAAATCAAAGCAAAGACAGGCAACAAGGTATAATCACTCTAATAATCGTCAAATTTTGCACTTATCTGAACCACCATGTCTTTAATGACTGGATCACTGCTTTGGAGTTGCTTTTTTATGAACAGATCAATATTCCACACATTTTCAAAATACAAGTTTGCCGTGGGGTACTCACTGCCATAAACATATCGGTAATGTCACAAAAAGGTATTAGAATCCCATGAATTCCCGTAATCCTTTCCCATTCATCATATGTGGGGAAACTCTTGTGCAAGGGATCGATTCTTGAAAGCTTTGTAAAAGCACGACGATAGAGAAGTGCTTTATCAAGCATGTAGTATGTAGAGTTCCACCTAGTAGAACATCTAACCTTAAAGCTTTAGTCTCCTTAATCATGGCTCATTTGACAGAAAGTTGGAAAAAACAACTTTCTAGCCTCGGACCCCCTGATATACTTCACACTTTCTGTAATCTTAGAGGCACGATCATCAATTGCCTTAAAACCATCTTTAACAATAATATTTAAAGTATGGGCCGCGTACCGAATATGAAAATATTCCCCAAACTTAATATAAGACTCTTCTCTATAAGCTTCAATTTAAAAGCATGTTGCATTCTATCATTCCTAGATGCGTTGTCTAAAGTTATTGAGAATAAATTATGTTGAATACCCCACTCTTGTAGCAAGTCAAACACAATATCACGTAAAACAAATCTAGTTTGGGGTGGTTCCAAGTGATGAAAATTCAAAACTCTGCTATTTAACTTCCAATCAAAATCCACACAACAGGCAATTAAGCACAATACCCCCTCACTTTCACAAGAAGTCCACAAGTTAGGAGTTAAGAAAATATGCCCAGGAAGTGAAAGAAAGGTGTCTTTAAGTTGTTTTTTCAACTTAGCATGCAATTTAAGGCATTCTGATTTTGCAGTATTTCTAGACATGGTTGTCAGTTGGTTATTAACATGTGTATGAATTTCCCTATTTCGTTTATGCTCAGCCCATGAGAAACCATATCTATGTCTTATAATGACTTTAGTAACCAATTCGCGATAATTTTTTGATGAAACTTGACTTCATTTGTGCTTCGAGATGCCTTCACAGCTTGAAATGGTTTACATTTATCAAGATACTTGGCCATGCTACTCATCCATATCTTGAGTCGGCAATGAAAGTATGCTTCTCACAATGCTTGCAAGTTGCTCGCTTTTTTCCATTAGAAATGCTGATACTTCGATTATAAGATACTCAAGTCATACCCAACTCCTTTTTTTTTGTCATCTTGAACAACAGACTTAACAATAGATATTGGTATATCATTTACATTGTCATTGGCTTGACTTGTTGGTGGTGCATGATCTTCATAAGGAAGATTTTCAATGACTTTTGCTTCTGATTCCATAGCCCCCTAAAAGGTTGCAATTGATTCAAATGTCAAGTAATATCAAAAATCATAGTTGAAGCATAATTGAAGTAAATAAATGGTAGCATAGTGGGTAGAGAAACATGATTCATGGGGGTTTGGGTCTTCTATATTTTTGAATTTAATTGCGACATTGCAGTACATCTCTACAAATGATGACAACTCAACAACTTAACATCTAAGGCAATAATTTCTCTCTCTTTTTTCAAGTCAAAATTTAAAGGAAAAAAATAAAGAAACATTGAAAGTATAAAAATCCCACAGAACTTCATTCTCCTCCCCCTCCCCCATTGTATACATCATAGTTCTTGTGTTCATTTCTTTATCAATGGTATCAAATCCTACGCAATTTTCATCATAATTCATGCACCTTTCTAATAAATTTCATTATTAATTCACCAATGTTGCTGCTCATGAGTCAATTGAAGAGGGGCTTCACCTGATTCATGGAGGACTAAAAAGAAAACTTAACAAAATGGCATACTATAAAAGAAAATAAGGGGCAACACCAAAATGGACAATGGAACATGGCAGTTGACACCAAAATGGACTGCAAAAATGTTATCATCATGATACATCATGTAAAAAAGGAAACATCAACAAATAAGAAGCAAACTAGTAAAATTCAACTATAAACGGAACAATTTCAGAACAAAGATAAAAGAAGAATAAGAACAAAAATGAAGCTTCTAGAAAAAAGAAAAAGGATACAACGCAAATGGGAAAACTGTGGAAAAAAAAAAAAGCTGTTAGAGAAGAGTATGTTAGGAATTTTGCAGGATTGGTTAGGATTTGATTGATAGCAATAAGGAATAACAAAATTAAGATAATAACAAGATAAAGAACAATACATAGATTTACATGAAAAACCATAAACGGGATAAACCACAGGCGGCAATGACCAAAGAATCTACTATGGTGATTGGAAAGTATAGAATTGATCTCAGGATGATGTGCCCTAAAGAGAGATCAACTAGTGATTACAAATTCACTCAGAACGCTCTGTCACAAAACAAGAATAGTAGACTAATAACTTGTGTTCTCAGTGTGTTTGGTGATATATCATTGAGCCAAGGCTTGTCTCCTGATAAAAAGATCAAGAGTCGAGTTGCAGGAAACCCTAGTAGAAAACTGTCGCCGCGCTCACCACAAACTATGGTCTCTCCCACGGACTGTCCGTAGAGCCCACTGGAAGTCGTAACTAAAGCGTGTTTAGCATCGAAACATGGCCAAGGCCTCTGGTTCTCCATGGTGGGCTGAACAACGAGATTTGCGCCACAAAAAACTCAACAATCTCCACCTTGGACAAAATTCACCAACACGAGTTAATAACACCGCCAAAGAACCCCGTATCGTAGAGCCCTGCAAGGCAGGCCCCCGAAAGGTATTCAAAAACACTGAATGTTAACTAAGTCCAGGCAGTGCTAGAGCATATCAATAAGGAGAGGCTTGGTGAGCATATCTGTAGGATTCTCTAATGTGTGAACTTTCTTCATAGTAATTTCTCTTGCAGTAATAGTATCTCTGATGTAATGGTACTTGATACTGATATACTTGGTCTTAGAGTGGTAGGCATCATTCTTAGTAGGATGAATAGCACTTTGACTATCCGAAAAGACTGTAGTGACACCTTGTGAAATACCAAGCTTAGTTATAAGGCCTCTCAACCATGTAGCTTTTTTAACACCCTCAATTATAGCAATGTATTCAACCTCAGTAGTGGAAAGCTACAATAGATTGTAGGAATGCTTTCTAAGAGATAGTAACCGCACATATAGTGAAAATGTAGGAGGAAATGGAGCGCCTACTATAGAAGTCTCCACCATAGTCAGAGTCGATGAATCCTGCAACATCATAAGTTGCAGTCTTAGACTTATCGAATACTAGATATCTATCAAGAAAACCCTTCACATATCGAAGGATCTATTTTATAGCCTCTGAATGATCCTTATCAGGATTGTACATATAGCAGCTCACCTTGGTAACCGCATAGGATAAGTCAAGTCTAGTGCAAACCATACCATACATGAGGTTGCTAACTGCACTAGAATAGGGAACTTAAGACATTTTCTTCATTTCCACTCTAGATGTTGGACAGGACTCGGCTGATAATTTGAAATGAGTACCTAGAGGAGTAGACACTGATTTATAATTACCCATATTAAACCTACCAAGGACTTTTTCAAGGTACATCCTTTGTGATAGGTAGAGCTTACCGGTCTTACGATCCATATGAATCTCTATGCCGAGTATTTTCTTAGCTGCACCTAGGTCCTTCGTTTCAAACTCATTACTAAGTTAAGATTTCAACTTGTTGATCAAAGACTTGCCCTTGGAAGCAATGAGCATATCATCAATATACATCAGCAGATAAATAAAGGAACCATCCAATTATTGAAAATATACATAATTGTTATAGTAACACTGTGTATAGCCTTGTCCTATCATAAATGCATCAAACCTATTATACCATTATCACAACGCTTGTTTCAGGCCATCCTTAAGTGACAAACATGATTTTTCTTTCCAGGAACTATAAAACCCTCATGTTGCTTCATGTATGTTTCTTCCTCTAATTCCCTATGAAGAAATGTTGTTTTCACATTTAGTTGCTCCAACTCTAAATCAAAAAGAGCAACAAAAGCAAGTAACACTCTAATGGAGGTATGACATACTACAGAAGGGAAAACTTCATCAAACTCAATACCTTCTTACTGGTTGCACCCTCGAACAGCCAGCCGTGCTTTCCACCTTATATTTTAACCCCAGGAATGCCCTTTTTTCGTTTGTAGATCCACTTGGCTATCAAAGCACAAAGACTCTTTAGGAATTCACATAACTCCTAAGTCTCATTTTTATATAGACTCTCCATCTCTTCTTGCATTATCGTGAACCAGTTTGAGGAGCTGGGGCAGGAGATGGGTTCAGAATAAGAAGAAGGTTCAACACCTTTAGGTATCTCCTGTGCAACTGGTAGAGCGTGGGCAATTAGTCCACTGTCATCATCAGCAGTATAACATGCAGGCTTCATGATAGTTCTCCGTGGTCTATCACGGGCAAAGGAGTAAGTGTTTGTAGCCTACAGTTCTTCTGAACTTGGAATATTAGAATTGGTTTCTTGATAATGGATCTCACTACTAGAATGAAGTAAACTGTCTCTACCTTAAGGGACATTTGTAGGAATCTTCATCTCCACCTTCTCGCTGGTGTCTTGCTAATCATCTACAAAAATAGTAGACTTTTCTCTAGAGAAAACATAGTAGTTTCATTAAAGGTAATATCTCTACTTTGAATAATCTTTTTGGAGTAAGGACACCATAGCCCATATCCCTTAGATTCAAATGCATAACCGAGAAACATGCATTTGACTTCCCTGGGAGTTAGCTTCCCGTTGTTAACATGTGCATAGGGAACATCCAAATACTCTTAGAACAGAGTAGTCAACAGAATTACCTGACCATCCTTTTTCTGGGATTTTGAAATTAATTGAGGAGTGTGGAGATCGGTTCACCAGATAGAAAACCGTAGAAATAGCATCAGCCCAAAAATCATGACGATGCCACAATTTAGCATTGGAGAGTATACAATGAGCTCTCTCAAGAAGAGTCTGATTGATACATTCTGTGACCCTATTCTGCTCAGGCTTCCCAACTACGGTCTTATGTCTAGCGATATCCTGAATCACACAAAACTCATTAAAATCTGACTCATAGAACTCGAGACCGTTATCAGTTCTGAGCTTCTTTGTTTTCCTCCCGGTCTGGTTCTCAACAAGAGCTTTGGACTTCTTGAACATGGGAAATACCTTGTTTTTCTGCCTCAAAAAATTAACCTAGACTATTCGGGAGAAATCGTTTACAAAGATCAACATATATTGTTTTCCTCTAAATGGAGGAACTCTGGAGGGCCACAAGTTAGAATGAATGTAATCATAACGTACCTTTAGTATGATGTGTTGCTATAGAGAAACTAACTCTCTTTTGTTTCCTAAACACACAATGATCACAGAAATTAAGTTCGTATGTAGTCCACACTTCGTTGCCAAGAAGACTTCAATTGTTTAGGATTGTCATTCCCTTCTCACTCATATAGCCCAAGCGAGCATGCCACAGTTGAATGTGATCTACTTCAGATAAGGTGGTGGTAACTGCAGCAGAGCCAGTCACAGTAGTACCTTGGAGAATGTAGAGACTACCAAGTCTTTCTCCCTTTATGAGAAACAGAGCACCCTTCAAGATTTTTAAAACTTTACCTTCAACTGAATACTTACACCCATTAGATTCAAGGGTGCCAAGTGAAATCAAGTTGCACTCCAGGTCAGGAATATGATGGTCATTGGAAAGCATCCTCAATATACCATCTTAGGTTTTGATTCAGATGGTGCTAATGCTAATACCAATGACATTGCGTTGAGCATCATTGGCTAGGAGGACAATGCCTGAATCCAGTGGCTCATACATTGAAAACCAGTCCCTGTGGGGACACATATGATAGGTACAACTAAAATCTAGAACCCACTTAGTAGCACCTCTGTTATCTATAGTGGTGACAAGTAAGACATTACCATCTGACCCAGAGTCAACAATTACAGCTTTGACAAATTGATTGTTTCTCTCTTCCTTTTCCTTCTTGTTCTTCAGCTTGTAACATTCACCAACTACGTGCCCTACCTTCCTGCAGTCTTTGCAGAATTTGCTGGATTTACGCTCTTTCGACTTTGATCTGGAGTTGCTCCTACTTGTGCCCTCCTTTTTAGAGGTTCTTCCTCTTACTAACAAACCTTCATCTTTGTCATCAGAACGTACTTCAAGATCAAACTTTTCTTTGGACAATAAGTTAGCCTTAACATCCTCAAAGGATAAAGTTTCATTGTTACTGTACAGCAAAATTTTTTTTGAGGTGCTTATAAGAGGGGGCCAATGAGACAACCAGCAATATTGCTTTATCCTCCTCCTTGATTTTCACATCCAAAACCAAATTAAAAATAATAGAGTTGAACTCGTTAAGGTGGCTTTAAATAGGAGTACCTTCTACCGTAAAACATATGTACAGATGTTCATTTAGACGAATCTTGTTTTCTAGGCTCTGGGTCATGTATAGCACTTCTAATCAAAGCTAGAGTTCTAACTGTGGTGGTTTTATCTAGAACTTCATGCAGAACATGGGTTTCCAAGCACAAATGAATCATCAAGAGAGTCTTTTCATCAAGCTCCTCCCACTATTTATCTATCATGGTAGCAGGTTTCTTGGTTTTGTTGCCAAGAGCTTTCTTTAACCCGTTCTGGATGAGAACAACCATCATTTTGACCTTCTGGATATTAAAACTCATCTTCCTATCGAATTTTAGGATATCGAATTTTGTGACTGTTGCCATCCTATAACCAATGCTTTGATACTCCTTGTCAGGAATTTTGTAGGGTTAGTTAGAATTTGGTTACTAGCAACGAGGAATCACAAAATTACGATAATAACAAGATAAAAAGAATAACACCAAGATTTACATGGAAAATCCTAAACGGGAAAAACCATGGGTGGCGATGAGCAAAGAATCCACTATGGTGATTAGACCTAACAAAACTGACTCGACACCCGAAATTCGAACCGAACGACTCATATCCATACCCGAACTGACACCCGAAATAGGATGAACCGATTTGGACCCGAGCACCTGAAGTAAACCGATCTATAACTGAACAAAATTCGAATTATAGCATGATCCAAAATGACCCATACATGAAATGACCCGACCCAAGTTAAACTCGATTCATATTGATCCGACCCGAAGTGAACTGAAAAAGAGAATCCGAACTCAAACCGAACCATACCCGATTTAATACCAATCCAATTCTTACCCAACTCAATTTTACCCGAATAAGGGCTTGTTCTTTTCATGGGAAAATTTCAAAATACCAACCTCAACCCACGTCAACCCACTTCAACCTACTTCAACCCACTTCAACCTACTTCAACCCACTTCCACTATTTTAACTAAGTTCAATTTATCACATAAAAAAAATTCAACTCACTTCAACCTACTTCAACCAACCCCAATTTACCCCTGAAAAGAACAGGCCTTAAGTAGTAACTTTTTTTAGGGGTTTTAGTCTTTCCTCTTTTGGGGGGACTTTTGAATTTTTCAAACTCAATTAGTTGAGTTTAGCGAGAAAAGAAAAAAACTTAAGAAGGAATTTTTACAAATGAAATCAATTAAAAACTTAAGAGGAAAAAATAAAATAGTTGATAGTTTTAAGTTTTTTATTTGATAGATATGTAGTAAAGATATAAGAGAAAAAATATTTTGTCACAATAGGAATTAAGAAAATATTTTTGTCCTATTTTACTATTTGATTCACTTAATGACTTAATACAATGCACGCTATGATTATAAATTTATAATGTCGTTTTATGACTACTGTCAAAAAATTTGCATTACTGATCTACGATTCTAAATCATCTTCATAACATGTTTAATTCTACAAAATCATATTCCAGAATTTATCGTTGCATATAATCTCACAATAATGTGACTCATTTGAATTTTGGACAATAAGTTCCAAGTCTCGAGTTTCGCTAAGGAGCATTCATAATCACATAAATGTAATGCTAATTCACACATGCTCATACATGGTCGTTGCTTTTTCGTTTTGACTCATTGAGCAAATGTAGATCAAGTTGTTAATCTCACAAAGACAAAATCTTTGAATTTTGACGTATGATCACTCAACAAACTATCAATGAATGTCGACTTTAGCCAACCTGTTTCTATTTACGAACTCCAAATATGACAAACGTGAAATTATAAACAAACAAAGCGGTCTAAATAAAATTTTTATTATTTTCTTTCCTTTTTTTCATTTTTCAAGGTACATTTTGGTATTGTGGCTCACAAATGAGACCATTGACAAATGATTTGCATTAGGTTAGTCCACTTATCTTGTCATCGCATGAGCTCAATTGAAATGATTAAAACAAGGCTTAACAACACATAATCCTTTGGATAGTTGCATGGCATATTTGATAAAGGGTTAGGGATGAGTTGTATACTTGTATTTGTAATTTACTAACTTTCTCAGTAAACTTAGAACTAACCCCATATAATTTTCCATTATACATACATATATATATATATATATATATATATATATATATATATATATATTATATATGTATATATCTATATATATATATATATGTATATAATATATATATATGTATATGTATATATGTATATATATATATATATATTATATATATATATAGTATATATATATAATATATATATATATATATATATATATATATATATATATATATATATATATATATATATGTATGTATGCATGTATGTATGTATATATATTATATATATTTGTAACACCCCCTAATTTCTAGTTCATTAATTAAGGCCATTATTAATCTGCAAGGCAGTGGGAATTCCTAACGGGATGTTACCACCGCATTTCCTTCTTGAAAATACCAGGCTGGATATCAAGGATAGCAATTAATACAAAAACCTTTATTAATGCTTCAATCATACATTCTCAAAATTCAAATAACATCAGACCAAATGTTCATAACGACATTGCCTTAATATATAACATCCATCTTATTAATTTTAAGTGTTCGTGCCTCGCTCTACTTTCATGTCCCCAGTCCCATGCATAACTAGATCACCTGAAAAACAAAACATTTTATAATAGTGAGATAAATTCAGTAAACAATTACCCTAACAGTCAACTATGCACACAAATTCATTTTAAAAATATTTCAAGGGGAGGGGAAAAAACAGCGAGACCTTCAAGACACACTTCTCATTATCACAGTCTTTCTGGTTACCAGATCTCAGGGATATGATTACTTGATTTACGACTCAGAGCTCCACAGTTGGATCTTTGGTGAGCGACCCCAGTGGGTCTCATGGCTTGCACTCCATTTTAGCGCTGCCGCTTAACTCGTTCCTGGCCTACCGCTACTCAGGCGGTTACCGCTTACCCCATTCCTGGCCTACCACCAATAAGGATGGTTACCAATAGCCTGGCCCATGTCTCTGCAGAGCACGTGGCCACTCACATGCATGCACTAGTCCCGGGGAAGGCTAAAGGCCTTCAATCAACACATGACAGATCGAAACTCACCTAACTCAGTCCCCTTCAATTAATGATTACATTTCTCTTGACTAGAGGTCGACTTAGCATGTCAATTGCATTCAGACTCAATCACTTCCCCCAACCATGTCACCACAGTAGTAATTCAGGGGTTTATAACAAAGCATAGTAAGACTCAATTTCATAGCATATACGTCATACAAATTCCACCACGCGATCACACACAGTTACACATGCCATTGCTCTTTTAAAATAATAAATAGAACACCTCTTATCATGCTCAAAACACACATGGTTTCACACAATGCGGGGAAGGAATAGGGCATGATTGTTACCTGGTTACCGTACAAATTACGGGCTTGGTTACTAATCTGAGTTTACTGCTCCCCACCTAGGCCAACAAACAGCCCAAACTCAGTCTAAAATTTAATAGATTACACCCCTTGCCCCTTTTCCTTACTTCCCATAATTTTATAAAATTTTCTCATAATTTTAGGGCCTCCCGTCGAAGCCCATGCCAGGGTTCAGTTTCGGCTAGAATCTGGGCCTCACTTCCAGAGGCCGTAACTTCTGATTCCGATGTCCAAATTAAGCGTTCTAGCCCAACCTAGAAACTTTGATCCGTCCCCGACCCTTTCCATGTTCGAGGTTCTGCCTGGTTTGATTTCGAACTAGGTCATTTTCTCCCTTCCCTTATCGGTGTCACTGACTGTTCAAGTCTGGACAGTCTAGGGGAATCTAATTATAAATTAGGCCACGCTATTCTAATTGGCCCAATTCAAAAATGAGATTATGTGGCACATCCCAAGGCATTCACCTTAAAACTTTCACAATTTTAGGCAAATGGACCTGCCCTAGGTAATTTTTCAAATTTGCAAGCAGTGCAGCCTAACTCCTAGTCCGGCAGTTTCTGCCCAGATTCCTAACCCGGATTCCCGACCCCATAACGTCTACACCCGACCTCTAAAAATTGATTTCTTCACCAACACAGAAAGGTGTGCTCATTGACTACAATATTCAAGTTCAGTGTTCTCGCTAATTCCCACCCGTAGCTATGTTAGAAATCCTAAAACTTACCAACTATCCCTGCAGACCCAGTTTTGGCAGTGTCCGGTAAACGGGCCATAACTTTCACAATTCAACCCCGATTTGTCCAATACAAAAACCCACATATTTATCACATCGTAGTCTATTTTCCATGAAAGATTTATAATTTATGGCCGTCTCGAGAAATACCACCGAATTTTTAAAGTCAGGGTATTCACAGTGATGTTCTGCCTAACATATCTGTCCTCTTTGGGGTCGGTTTTTCGGTTGTGTCGGGTCACCAAAATTCTCAACCCCCTGCTACTGACCCCTAGACCCTAATTCCATCTCAACCAAGCCAAAAGAATCAAACTTTATTTAAATTGAAAGTAAAACATCGTCAAAACGACGTCAAAATTCACCTTTGATCGGACTCGGGTCTAAATCAATAGGATCGCCTCCTCCGCCCAAATTCAATGCTGAGAATGCTGAGAACACAATAGAACATATATTAGAAAAAGGGCCTTACTCAAGATTCAACGTGAAAATCAAAAGAAAAGACATGAGTTTGAGTTTTGATGCATGGGGGTGCATGGAACCCTATGCACCACGTTGTTACCTACCAGCACAAGAGATGGAGTGAGAGGGGGACTAAGGGTGGCTATTGGCGGCACAAGGGGGTTAGAAACAGAGAGAGAGACGTGAGAGAGAGAGGCGTGGAAGAGAGGGAGGGGGGTTAGGCGTGTGTTGTGGGAGGAAGAGAGAGAAACTTTAGGGTTAAAAGGGGGGTAGCCGCTAGGTCATATAAAAAAAGGGGAAAATTTTCCTTCATTTTTTTTGAAATTAAAAGAGGGGAAAATTTTCAAGTTTTTTTTTTTAATAGGGGGGTTGTCGGCTAGGTCTAGAAAAAGAGGAGGAAATAGATTTCATCATCATTTTTGTTTTCTAGGGTTTACAAGAATAATGGTAATATTAATAATAACAATGATAATAACAATATTTAAAATAATAGAGATTTTATAGTGAAAATTAAGGAGAGAAATTTAAAGATTTAAAATCTTCCAAAATATTGAAAATTAAAATCTTCCATATCCCAGACATAATCTGAAAAGAAGTTCGTTTGGCACTGATTTGGATTGGTTTGGGTCTAGGTTGGTCCAACTGAACATAATTTCCCAAATTGAATTTTAGGGGTTTTACACACTACCGCACTTAGGAAAGTTTCGTCCTCGAAACTTCACTAAGCAACAACACATTACCATTACGAACATAAATTTTCGGGACCGTTACGAACATAAATTTCCGGGGTTTTACACACTACCCCACTCAGAAGGTTTCGTCCTCGAAACTTCTACGCACCTAGTTATAGGAATAGGTGGGGGTATTTATCTCGCATCTCCTACTCCGCCTCCCAAGTGGCTTCAGACGTCTCATGGTTGGCCCAAAGGACCTTTACTAGGGGCATCGTTTTCCTATGGAGGTGCTTTTCTCACCGATTCAGGATCTGTACATGCTGTTCCTCGTATGATAAGTCTTCTTGGAGCTGTATAGGATCAGGTTCGATTATGTGCGGGGGATCTGAAATGTATTTCTGCAACTGCAACACGTGGAATACATCATGTACTCTCGAAAGTTCAGCCGGTAGTTTCAATCGGTAAGCTACTTCCCCAATTCTCTATATGGCTGGATACGGCCCGATGTATCTCGGGCTAAGCTTCCCCGCCTTCCCAAATCTCGCGACTCCCTTGATTGGGGAAACTCGAAGAAATACCTAATCTCCTACCTGGAATTCAAGGGGCCTACGCCTTCGATCAGCATAGCTCTTCTGGCGGCTTTAGGTGGCTTTCATTCGTTCTCGGATTGCTCTTATTTTATCCGTAGGGGCTTGGATTAACTCCGATCTGATGGTCAAGGCCTCATCAATCTCATGCCAACAGAGCGGAGTCCTGCATCTCCTCCTATACAGTGCCTTGTATGGGGCCATGCCAATACTTGCGTGGTAGCTGTTATTGTAGGAGAACTTGATCAGTGTCAACTGTTCGTCCCACTCACTCTTGAAGTCTAAAGCGCAAGCCCGTAGCATATCTTCCAAGGTTTGAATGGGTCTGCCCGTTTGTAGCAAGGTGGAAGACAGTACTAAAATGTAACAATGTTCCAAACGCTTCTTGCAGCTTCTGCTAGAATCCCGACTGAAACCTGGTGTCTCGATCCGACACTATGGAATTGGGCACCTCGTGCAACTGTACTATCTCCTCGAGGTATGCTCTAGTGAGTTGATCCAAAGTCTAAGTGTTCCGCATGGCTATGAAATGTATTGTCTTCGTGAGTCTATCCACTATTACCTAAAATCGCATTATTCTTTCGTTGGGTTAACGGTAAACCCATTACGAAATCCATATATACCGAGTCCCATTTCCACTCGGGGACATCCAGCGGTTGTAAAAGTCCTGCTAGTCGTTGGTGTTCGTTCTTTACTCGCTGGCAGGTTAGGCAATTTGCCATGTAATTAGCCACTTTTTGTTTCATGTTACTCCACCAAAACGTCTATCTTAAATCCTTGTACATCTTATTTCCCCCAGGGTGTACCGAGTGTGGAGTGTTGTGCCTCTCGTCTAGGATTTTCCTTTCTAGTGCCTTCACGGCCAGAACACATACCCGATTATGGAATCGTATGGTATCATCCTCATGAATTACGAACCCGGGTGCTTTACCCACCAATATCTTTTCCCTGATCCGCTCGAGCTGAAGGTCTGTGGCCTAGGCTACTCGGATTTCCTCTATAAGGGTCGGCTGTGCTTCCAGGGTGCAAAGCATAGGTTTGGCCCCCAGGGTACTCACGTGAAGTTCTAACTTCTGAAATTCCTCACACAACTCTTTTGGAAGCGCTAACAAATAGTGCAGTGTTAGATACCGCCGGCGACTCAATGCATCTGCCACTACATTAGCCTTTCCTGGATAGTACTGAAAGTGGACATCGTAATCCTTTAGGAATTCTAGCCACCTAGTTTGTCTCAGATTCAGATCTTTCTGTGAGAAAAGGTACTTTAGACTCTAGGGGTCAGTGAATACTTCACAACGGACCCCGTACAGATAATGCCTCCAGATCTTAAGGGCAAACACGACCGCCGCTAACTCTAGGCCATGAGTCGGGTAATTCTGCTCGTGTGTCTTCAACTGTCGTGAGGCATATGCTATGACACGACCCTCTTGCATTAGTACACACCCCAACCCACTCCTAGAGGCATCGCTATACACCACGAAGTCTTGGTTCGTTGTAGGTAGGGCCAGTATCGGCGCACGCGTAAGCTCGTTTTAAGCTCCCGGAAAGTTTTCTCACATTGCTCCATCCATTCATACTTAGTGACCTTTTTGGTCAAGTTGGTAAGCAGGGTGGTGATCTTTGAGAAGTTTTAGACAAATCGGCGATAGTACCTCGCCAAACCTAAGAAACTCCTCACTTCCGTTGGGTTCTTAAGTTTGGCCCATTTTGTCACAGCCTCAATCTTTGTGGGATCCACCGACACTCCCTCGTTGGATACCACATGTCTCAAAAAAGCCACCTTCCTCAACCGAAACTCACACTTCGATAACTTGGCATACCACTCATTTCTCCTCAATAAGTCCAGGGCTGTCCGTAGGTAGTGGATGTGCTTTTCTGGGGTTCTCGAGTAAATTAGAATATCATCTATGAACACCACCATGAACTGGTCCAAGTAGGGTTGAAAGACCCTATTCATAAGGTCTATGAATGCTACCGGAGCGTTGGTGAGGCCAAAGGGCATCACCACAAATTCATAGTGTCTGTATCGGGTATGGAACGCGGTTTTGGGTATATCCTCATCCTTGATTTGGAGTTGATGGTACCCCGAACGAAGGACTATTTTAGAAAGGTCCCTACGCCTCGCAGCTGATCAAATATGTCATCTATCCTGGGCAGGGGATAATAATTCTTGACCATTATTTTGTTCAGCTCTCTGTAGTCTATACATAATCTTAGGGTCTCATCCTTCTTCTTCGCAAATAAAACCGGCGCTCCACACGGAGACGTACTAGGCCGGATATACCCTTTCTCTAAGAGTTCCTTCAATTGTGTCTTTCTTTGAGTTCTGCTGGTGCCATCTGATAAGGTGCCCTAGAAATAGGGGTGGCTCCGGGGGTGAGGTCGATACAAAACTCCATCTCTCAAAGGAGTGGCATGCCGGGGATTTCATCGGGGAACACATCTGAAAATTCTCTCACGACAGGGATGTCCTCTAGGGAGGATCCTGTATCCTTGGTTTCTACTATGTGACACAGGAATCCCTCGCATCCTTTGTCTAACAACTTGCGAGCTCTCATTACCGACACCAATTTTACTCCCATCATGGGCCTCTGGTCCTTATGCACTACCTTCTCCCCATTAGGCCCTTTTAGGGTGATTTTTCATTTTAGGCAGTCTATCTGGGCCTGATACCTAGCTAACTAGTCCATCCCCAAGATAACCCCAAAATCTGTCAACTCAAACTTATACAGGTCTGTCAGGGACTCACATTCATACATTTTAATAGGGCAACCTTCGTATAACTCCTCGCACGTCATAGTTTTCCCATCAGGGAGAATCACAGACAGCAGTGAAAATATTTGGGTGGGGTTTAGTGCTAGGTCTCAACCAGCTTAATAGAGATAAAGGAGTATGTGGCACCCGAATTAAACAAGATATCCACTGACTGAGTTAGGAGAGAAAAAGTACCCGTCGCCACATTGGGAGCATCCTCTGCTTCCTCCTTCCGCATCACATAGACACTACCCTAATTATTCTGGGGCGGTTAGTTAGAAGGTCGAGCTTGAGTTGGTTGCAGTGCCCGGTGCTGCTGGTTGGGGTGGGCCGCCTGCCCTCCCCTATCATGGTATGGTTGTTGGGGCCGCTGCCTTTGCCCTTGACTCTGGCCTCGCCCTTGTCCAGCAGGGGGTGGAGGTAGTGGGCAGTCACGTACTTGATGCTGGTGGCTTCCATAGCAGAAGCACCTCTTCACTGAACAGCACTCTCTGGCGAAATGCCCTAGCTTCCCACAAGCATTACAGGTCACCTTAGGCCGTGTATTAGGGTACTGGCCTCCCCGAATAAAGTTGTTCGAGTACTGACCTCCAGCAGGCCGACGATTCTGCTCTGGTGCTTGGAAGCTTCCTCGGTTGTCCCCCTTCCTCTTGGTGCCCCTTTGCTCATTAAAATAGTTGCTCCTCCCCTTCATCGCCCTTTCTACGTTGACTGCAGTGTCATATAGGTCAAGCTAGGAGGCATACTATCGCACCGACATCCTTTCCTTGATGGTCGGATTCTGTCCGGCCTCGAACCTATTCATCTTCAGCCTTTTGCCAGATATGAAGGCTGGGGCGAATCGTGATAATGCCATGAACCTTGTGGCATACTCGAGAACGCTCATGCTCCCTTGCTGCAGCGGCATAAATTTGCCCTCCTTGACCTTCTGGAGGGAGATAGGGTAGAAATGATCCTTAATCATTTCCTTGAACTTGCCCCGACCAAATCCAGGCTCATACTGCCTCTCCCTCACCGTAGCCCACCATAAGTCGGTTTTATCTTTTAGGTAGAACACACCAAATCCTACTTCCACTCATCGGGGCATTGGAGTGCGTTGAACAGTTTCTCCATGCCCCTAATCTAGTCCTCAAAGGTCTTAGGGTCGGGAGTGCCATCATAGACGAGTGGATGATGGCTTACGAACCTTTTGAACATATAGGAGTTATCCTCCTTGACCCTTTTCTCCTGTACCTCCATCAGCCTCTGTATTTGCTAGTTCTGGAGTCATAATCGCTCCCCTTATTTTTGTAGCATCTCCAGCAGCAACAAATTGATAGCGAGCTAGTCTCATCAATCTGACTACGAGACCCGTTCCCATTCTAAGGGCGTAGGGCCTCCAGCAGCTCCCTGAGGGCCGACATAGGGATGTCCTAGTTCGTAGGGACCTTTGTGATAGGGTGGGGTCTAGTTTGGGACTCACCGTTGTTGTTGTTGTTGCTTCCTGCTATCCTGTTTGGGAAATAATTCGGGTTTAGTTCATCTCGTGATAGTTCATATCCTAAGTTCTACAAAATTTTAAGCATACAGTACATGCCAGTGCAACATGCAACATTTGACAGGAGTTCGATTTCAGCACATCACCACATTCAGGTGGTACAACCGCCGCATCACATGTTCAGACAATTCACACAGACAGGCATCACATTCACACGATTCATGATTATTAAATTTTTTTTTCACAACAGAGAATGCTAGTATTCAAATAATCCAAGGAGATTTTATTGCATAGAATTTTAATAACATAAGAGTTCCACACTAACACTTTTCTTACATCTCAGCGTATAACTTTAGTAGCCACAGGGGCTTATTAACAACTCAGAAAGAAAAGTAACTACCAATACTGCCCTAGAAACAAGCTCCCTAGATGCTTCCAGCCTCTACCGGTCAGGGGCGTCCAGTGGATAGGTATCCCTACACATCTGGCCACATCTATCCCGCTTCCAGCGGGTTACCCCGATCTCACACTCGGCCCTATTCCATAAGGAATTTATCTCTTCTTCCAAGTTTTCCGATCCTCTGGTTTGCTCGTCCTGTACAGTGCGGTCCCTTCTTTCTTCTTCCTGATCCTCCATAAGGTCTTCACGTCCCGTCAGCTGTCTCTCACTCACCTCAGAATCTTCCTCAGGGTTCCCTTTAGGATCCTCCTCCTCCTCGGTTCTCCCTCACTCGAGTCCTCCTCAGGGTCCTCCTCGGGATCTTCCTCAGGGTCCTCTTTCTTTATTAGTTCCTCTGCACTCAAGTCTCCTATTGGGTCGGCTTCCACTCTGGGATTTATCTCAACAGGGTTGTCCTCCACCCCTTCAAGGTCTCCCTCCTCATCTGTAAGTTCATCGCGTAGGGGTGGGGCGTCCTCCTCACTGGCTGTAGGAACATTCTCTAGGTTATAGGGCCCCTCCAGTCTCAAGTAGTTAATTAAATCGACTACACTCATCCCTATAGGCTCCCAGTCACACCAACAACACTTCCCCCAGGGGCGATGATTACGAGCCGGGGGGTGCAACTCATCAACTTTGTAACGCCACACAGGGTCTCCTCTCAAGGTTAGTAGCAAAAATATCACTCGGTTGTCCTCAACCCTAAAAAAACTATGGGATATGTCCTCCAGGTATCTAGCTAACACCCACCTCACATGTCGTATATGATCCCATACACTCTGCCCCGGCTTCCTAGCCAACTGCTCATGTAGACAAGGACCTCCTATGCAATCACAGTGCTGAATACCTTCCATCCTTATAAAAGATAAATATACATAAGCTATACATACCACACATAGTCAAGCAGTCATCAAATACTATATGCAAATGCATGTAGTCCCTGCCCCGTCCTGCATTCATTCTCTGAACCGTCCCTAAGTTTATCAGTTTTTTTTTTCAACTTTTAGGCGAGCCTTTAGGTCCATTAACCTGAGCTCTGATACCACTTTGTAACACCCCTTAACTTCTAGTTCATTAATTAAGGCCATCATTAACCTGCATGGTAGCGAAAATTCCTAACGGGGTGTTACCGCCACATTTCCTTCTTGAAAATACCAGGCTAGATATCAAGGATAGCAATTAATACAAAAATCTATATTAATGCTTCAATCACACATTCTCGAAATTCAAATAACATCAGACCAAATGTTCATAATGACATTACCTTAACATATAACATCCATCTCATTAATCTCAAGCGTTCGTGCCTCACTCTACTTTCATGTCCCCAGTCCCATATATAACTAGATCACCTGAAAAATAAAACATTTTATAACAGTGAGATAAACTCAGTAAACAATTACCCCTAACAGTCAACTACACATATAAATTCATTTTGAAAACATTTCAAGGGGAGGGGAAAAAATAGCGAGACCTTCAAAACACACTTCTCATTATCACAGTCTTCCTGGTTACCAGATCTCAGGGATATAATTACTTGATTTACGACTTAAAGCTCCACAGTTGGATCTTTGGTGAGTGACCCCAGCGGGTCTCATGGCCTGCGCTTCATTTTAGCGCAGCCACTTAACTCGTTCCTGGCCTCCTACTACTCAGGCGGTTATCGTTTACCCCCTTCCTGGCCTACCACCAATAAGGATGGTTACCGATAGCCTATCCCACATCTCCGCAGAGTACGTGGCCGCTCACATGCATGCACTAGTCCCGGGGAAGGCTAAAGGCTTTCAATCAACACATGACAGATTGAAACTCACCTAACTCAGTCCCCTTCAGTTAATGATTACATTTCTCTTTACTAGAGGTCGACTTAGCATGTCAAGTTCATTCAGACTCAATCACTTCCCCCAACCATGTCACCATAGCAGTAATTCAGGGGTTTATAACAAAGCATAGTAAGCCTCAATTTCATAGTATACGTCATACAGATTCCGCCACGCGATCACACACAGTTACACATGCCATTGCTCTTTTAAAACAGTAAATAGAACATCTCTTTCCATGCTCAAAACACACACGGTTTCACACAACGCGGGGAAGGGTTAGGGCATGATTGTTACCTGATTACTAATCTGCGTTTACTGCTCCACACCTGGGCCAACAAACAGTCCAAACTCATTCTAAAATTCAATAGATTACACCCCCTGCCCCTTTGCCTTACTTCCCATAATTTTATGAAATTTTCTCATAATTTTAGGGCCTCCTGTCCAAGCCCATGCCAGGGTTCAGTTTTGGCTAGAATCTGGGCCTCACTTCCAAAGGCCGTAACTTCTAATCCCGATGTCCAAATTAAGCGTTCTAGCCCAACCTAGAAACTTTGATCTGTCCTCGACCCTTTCTATGTTCGAGGTTCTGCCCAATTTGATTTCGAACTAGGTCGTTTTCTCCCTTCCTTTATCGGTGTCACTGACTATTCCAGTCTGGATAGTCCAGGGTAATTTGATTATAAATCGGGCCACACTATTCTAATTGGCCCGATTCTAAAACAAGATTATGTAGGACATCCCGAGGCATTCACCTTAAAATTTTCATAATTTTAGGCAAACGGACCTGCCCTAGGTAATTTTTCAAATTTGTAGGTAGTGCAGCCCGGCTCCTAGTCCGGCAGTTTCTGCGCACATTCCTAACCCCATAACTTCCACACCTGACCTCCAAAAATTGATTTCTTCCCCAACACAAAAAGGTGTGCTTGTTGACTACAACTTTCAGGTTTAGTGTTCTTGCTAATTCCCACTGTAGCTAGGCTAGAAATTCTAAAACTTACCAACTATCCCTGCTAACCTGGTTTTGGCAGTGTCTGGTAAACGGGCCATAACTTTGACAATTCAACCCCGATTTGTAAAATTCAAAAACCCACATATTTATCACATCTTAATATGTCTGCCATAAAATTTTACAATTTTTATACATCTAGAGAATACCACTAAATTTCTAAATTCAGGGTATTCACAGTCATGTTCTGCCCAGTATATCCCTCCTCTTTGGGGTCGGTTTTTCGGTTGTGTCGGGCCACCAAAATTCTCAACCCCCCACTACTGACCTCTAGACCCTAATTTCGTCCCCACCAAGCCAAAAGAATCAAACTTTATTTAAATTGAAAGTAAAACGTCGTCAAAACGACGTCACAATTTACCTTTGATCGAATTCGGGTCTAAATCAATAGGATCGCCTCCTCCGCCCAAATTCAATACCGAGAATGCTGAGAACACAATAGAATGTATATTAGAAAAAGGTTCTTACTCAAGATGCAATGTGAAAATCAAAAGGAAAGGCATGAGTTTGAGTTTTGATGCATGGGGGTGCATGGAACCCCATGCACCATGTTGTTACTTACCAACACAAGAGAGGGAGTGAGAGGGAGACCGAGGGTGGCTGTTGGCGGCACAAGGGGGTTAGAGAGAGAGAGAGAGAGAGACATGAGAAAGAGAGGCGTGGAAGAGAGGGAGGGGGGCTAGGCATTTTGTGAGAGGAAGAGAGAGAAACTTTAGGAGGTTAAAAGAGGGGGTAGCCGCTAGGTCACATAAAAAAAGAGGGAAATTTTCCTTCATTTTTGTTGAAATTAAAAGAGGGAAAATTTTTCAAATTTTTTTAAATAGGGGGGTTATCGGCTAGGTCTAGAAAAAGGGGAGGAAATAGATTTCATCATCATTTTTTTTTTGAGGGTTTGCAAGAATAATGGTAATATTAATAATAACAATGATAATAACAATATTAAAAATAATAGAGATTTTATAGTGAAAATTAAGGAGGGAAATTTGAAGATTTAAAATCTTCCAAGATATTGAAAATTAAAATCTTCCGTAGCCTAGGCATAATTTGAAAAGAAGTTCATTCGTCACTGACTTGGATTGGCTTGGATCTAGTTCGGTCCAACTGAACATAATTTTTCGAGTTGAATTTCAGGGGTTTTACAATATATATATATATATATATATATATATATATATATATATATATATATATATATATATATATATATATATATATATATATATATATATATATATATATATATATATATATATATATATATATATATATATATATGTATAATGTAATGTATATATATATATGTATATTAATGTAATATTATATAATTATATATATATATATATATTCTATGTATACAGATATATATATGCGTGTATATACATATACGCACACACACACACATATGTGTGTGTGTATATATATATATATGTATGTATGTAAATGTATATATAAGTATGTATGTATTTATATATGCACATATTCTGATATTATGTATGTATATAGAGTATATTATGCGTGATAGTATATATACGCGCACACACACAAACATATATGTGTTCTGTGTGTATATATATATATAATATGTATGTACTGAAATGTATTATAAGTATGGTATGTATTTATATATGAAAATATATATATATATATATATAGATATATATATATATATATATATAGAATATAGTATATATATATATATATAAAATATATATATATATCTATGTATACAGATATACAT
>JAKOGI010002241.1:75000-128042 GCA_029747015.1 Carnegiea gigantea
CAGCGGGATTTAGGCCACACAAAACCCAATAGAGGAAAAGAGTAACAGAATTAGGGAAAATTCGGCGATTGATTGAGTGAAAGTTGGTTGGCAGTGAGGTCAGTGGTCAGATGCACAGTGTCGTCATCAGGACCCTTACTTCTAAGGGTAAGAGACTAGTAGTTTAGTGAATTGAGAGTGGAGAATGGAGATTATTGGAGTATAAGCTTATTTCTGTACCTTTTAACCATCAGTTTAAACTTTTAATTGAGATGATCCTTGAACGTGGTATCAGAGCCCTTTTGATTGAGAGATCTCAAGTTTGAATCTCAACAACCCCCATATTGATTTATCGTGCTAGGTAGGGACTAATCTTTGCACTAGTCGTGCTTCAAGCTCAAAGGGCATTCGCATGAGGGGGCGCATTAGATTATAAACCTATTCATGCACCTTCAACCATTAGGTTAAATTTTTAGTTGAGATGGTCCTTGAACAAAGGTGTGGTCTCTGGTCAATGTGGTGTGCACAAGGTCACAAGATAGAGAGCTTGGTGGTTTTGTGAGTTGCGAGTTGTTTATTTTTTAAGTTAATGGATTATTGTGATGTGTGACTTGTTTTTGTTATCCAGCCTTGCCTAATTTCAAACCCCAAATTCCTACTTTGTTTTATTCATTTTTGTAATAAATCTAGAGGAAAAGTATGATTGAAAAAAATTGGAGGAGAAATGGAGATGGGTTAGACTGAAATTGGAGGGAAAGTAAAGTTATACTTGTGTCAGAGTGAAATTGGAGGGAAAATGAATTTTATCATATTGAATTCAGAGGGAAAATGGAAACTGAAAGCAATGATGGTCATGTTGGAGGGAAATTTTGAATTTTTCTAGACAAAATTATAAAACGGGAAATAAATTTTGATTAAATATAATAAATAAGAAAATCTTTGAGTTAGAGCCTTTTGAGGATTTAAATGTTGTTATGTCAAGGAAATTAAGAAAGCGAACTCAATTTAATTTATGATTAGAAAAATATCTTTTCATAACATTAAAATTTCTGTTAGCCTTTAGGTTAATGTAGAATTTATATAGAATTAGTAAATTAAACTTAACATTTGAATCTCTATGAACTTAGCAATAGGTGTCGATATTGTTTGAAATTGACATATAGAATGTCAAGTCTTTTTTGGGGGGGGGGGGGGGGGTCCAAAGAGGGGATGAATGTAAAGTCATAACATACAGAAACTTTAATAATGTTATTACAATTTGAAACAATGTAATTCTAACTTGCTAATGCTAAGTATGATTCAAGGGAGAGGAAAATTTCAAAGGGAATTGATAGAGGATCAAATGAGGAATACAAGATACAAGGCACACGTGTCTTAATCTTGAGCAATTGACTATACACACTCAAACTATACACGTGGATGACAAAACTAAGGTCTATGAGGATTCATATTACCAAGGAAGTTCTTGAGCTCAATAAAGAACAGAAGCTGGCTGAAGGTGACAATCTGATCAGCATCAAGAAATCACAAAGAGAAAATATACATTCGAAAGAGAGGAAGAAGAAGTGGAGAGAGAGAGAGAGAGAGAGAGAGAGAGAGAGTTGCCATCTATGAAATTATATTTTGTTTCATTGAATGAATTGGAAAAACTGAACTATTGCAAAGCTGTTAAATGTATATATATACAGTCCTAAACTCAAGGCGGTTATTATAGAAATAACAAAAAATGTCCAGTTCAGCACCCTCTCATTCTTGCTATTTTATAGAACTATCCTTATGTATCTCATCACCCCCCTCAAGCTGGAATGGTAAGGATGTGGAACCATGCCCAGCTTGCACAAGAAAAGATCCTATTGAGGTGAAGACAAGATCTTGGTTAGGGCTGAGAGTTGCACCCGAACCCCAAAAACCCGCACTAAACCCGCCCCATTTGTAACAGGTATGGGTATAAAAAATGGGGAGAAAATGGGTATGGGGTGGGTACACTAAAAACATGTATAGGTACGGGTACGGGTATGGGTATAGGTATCACCTGCCCCATACCCATACGCGAATTTTGGGGGGTAAATAAATTATTGAGTAGAATTTTAAACTTTGAACGTTGGTAATTTATTTTTAAAAAAACTCCATACCGCAACCCATCCTCAACTATGTAATGTATCCATTTGTGTAGCTCATTTACTATGCCGATACATAAAGTCACGCGGCTCACAACTCACAAACCTAAAATTCTAGCTCATTTGTTGTGTCCCTTACTCTTTCATTTCAATCATTTCTAGAATGTAGTTTTTAATTTATGAGCTAAGTACAAACTATTGAATCCAACAAGTATTGTATTTCTGTAGAATATTTTACCTAGTTGAATTTAGTTTCATGAATTTCATTAGGTAAACGAAATTATCATACCCAATAGGTATTATATTGTAACATATGTATATACCCGAATAAAATCCGAAATACCTGATGAGTATGGGTATGGGTATAGGTATGGTGATGACTTTTGAAAAAGGGTATGGGTGTGGGTTTAACTCCACCCACCCCGTACCTGCCCCATGTCGATCCCTAATCTTGGTGAGAACATCTGCAAGTTGATGTTCTGTTAGCAAATAAGAAAGCTATAGTAAACCCTCTATAACTTTGTCTCTAGTGAAATGACAGTCTATTTCTATGTGTTTAGTTCTCTCATTAAACACAGGATTCTTACCTATGTAGATGGCAGACTAATTGTCACAATGCAAGGTCACAAGCTTGAATGATTGAACCCCTATCTCTTTAAGCAATCTAACAAGCCAAGTGACTTCTACTACAGCTTAAGACATAGCTCTATATTTTGCCTCTAAAGAAGACTTAGACACAGTGCTCTGTTTCTTACTTTCCAACTAATAGGACAGGCTCCAAAATGCATGTGATAGCCAGTAATGGATCTCCTAGAGAAGGGGTATGCTGCCCAGTCATAATTAGAATAGGCTTGTAAAGAGAGTTGGTCTATGGCTTTGAGTAAAATGCCTTGACCAATAGTACCTTGAATATACCTCAAAGTGTGATGTAAGGCCTGGAGATGGGATGTCCTTGGAGTTTGCATGAATTGACTCATAGTTTGAGCTATAGAACTCAAGTTCGACCTAGTGTGAGTAGGGAAGTTAATCTTACCCACTAATGCTCTATAGTGAGTAGGATCTGTAAGAAGATCCCCTTTGTCAGGCTCCAGTTTGCAGTGAAGTGGTAAAAGAGTAGAAGCCACTTTAAAGCTGTCTAAGCCACTATCCCTGAGAAAATCAGTGGCGAAATTCTTTTAAGAGAGAACAATACCCTTAGGAGTATAGCTGACTTCTAGGCTAAGGAAATAATGTAGCTTGCCTAGGTCTTTAATGCCAAAAAGAGTGCATAAATGCTATTTGACATGGGTGATTTCTGTTTGACTGGAACCATGATGTCATCTACATACACTACTATAATGGTGATGTTAGTAGAAGATTTGTTGATGAAAAGAGAGTAGTCATTCTTGAATTGTTGATAGCCCAAAGAGAGCAAAGTACTACTAAACTTGCTAAACCACTGCCTGCTAGCCAGCTTTAGGCCATAAAGAGACTTTCTGAGTCTGCAAACTTTGTTAGAAGGATTAAAGATCCCTTTAGTAGCTTCCATGTAAACTTCCTCATCTAAATCGCCATGGAGCAAGGCATTATTCACCATCCAATTGGAACAACTCCCATCCCTTTGAAGCAACTAATGTAATGGTACTTTTAGTAGTTGCTATCTTGACAACTAGGAAAAAAAACTTCTTGATAATCAATGCCATATTATTGAGTGAAACCTCGAATCACTAACCTAGCTTTGAACCTTTCTAAAGACCTATCTGATTTAAGCTTAACCTTGTAAACCCATTTGCTAAAAATAGCCTTCTTGCCACCAGGTAGATCCATAAACTCCTATGTATTGTTCAAAATTAAAGCAACAATTCCCTTATTCATGGCTTCAACCCAAGCTGGATCTTTGGCAACTTCCTCATAAGACTTTGGCTCTTGATACTGAGATATAAGAGAGACTAAAGCATGGTGTTTTGATGGTAGGGAATCATAATAAATTAGCCACAAAAATAGTCTTGTAGATATCTAGGTTATTGATGCTGTCTGGTAGTTCTTCTGATTGGTGATTAAGGAATAGTCACAGAAGAGTTTTGTGGTGAAGAAGTGTCTTAGTTAGATGAAGTTTTTGTTGTGTCAGAAGATAAATGCTCTACATATAAGGATCATAGTTCTATGGAAGAAGAGACCTGGACAGGAGATGCTGGCTATACTGGTACTTGAAAAGTAGGAAACCCAGGGATAAAAGTTGTCACAGCTGGAAGAGGAACATCTTATTGATGTTGAATACAATGAAAAGGAAACACCCTTTCATGGAACTTAACATCTCTAGAAGTGAAAACCTGCTTGGTCTGAAGGTCTAAAAGTTTGTAAGCCTTCTGACCATAAGGATAGCCTAAGAAAACACAAGGCCTTGCCCTAAGCTAAAACTTATCCCTATGTCTCTTTAGTGTAGAAGCATAGTATGAGCATCCAAAAGCTTTGAGATGTTCATAATGAGGCTTTTCCTTGTAAAGAACCTCAAAGGGTGTCAAATTATCCAAAACAGTAGTAGGTATTCTATTAATTAAATATGTGGCTATGAGAAGGGCTTCACCCTAATATTTGATAGGCAATTTAGACTGCAACATAAGTGCCTTTGAAACTTATAAAAGATGCTAATGCTTTCTCTCCACTACCCTATTTTGCTGGGGAGAATCAACACAAGGAGCTTGGTGTAAAATGCCTCTATCCTTATAGAAGGCTAAAGTTGTTCTATCTTTGAATTCCAGGCCATTGTCACTCCTGATCATTTTGATAGCAACACCAAATTGACTCTCAACAAAAATAACAAAGGCTTTTAGTAAAGGAAAAGCATTGCTTTTATGTGCCATCAAATGAACCCAAGTAGCCCTTAAACAATTATCTACTATTGTTAAGAAGAACTTGACTCCTTAACAAGTGTCTACATGTAACAAATCAAAACAATGTTTTACTTTGGAAGTACTCAAAGGAAAACTAAGCCTGTGCATTTTGACTAAATGACAAATTTGACAAATGCCAGGAGATCTATCATTATTACAAACTACTGCATGAATGTGCTTCAGTTGTTCAAATGATAAATGCCCTAATCTAAAATGCCAAAGTTCTGCATTAGAAAAGCATGCAACTCCAAAATCCTTTGTTTTTGTCTCCATAAATGAATGCTGGATGAGTGAGTATCTTCATCCATTTTCTTGAATTGACAACCTTGTTGGAGGAAATGAAGCCCTTTGACTTGATTACCAAGGCTTACAGTCTGGATAGTAGGGCCTTGAAGTAAGCAAGCAGAAGGAGTGAAGATAACGTTAGCTGTGAATTGCTTGGACAACTTGCTTATGGATAAGAGATTAAGTTGAAATTTAGGGATCTGTAGAACACTTTCTAAAACCAAACTAGGAGCTAGAATCATAAAACCAACATGTTTAATTGGAGCCTATATTCCATTAGGCATAGTAATATAGCAAGTAGCTTGAACCTTTCCCACATTATGTAACAATGATAAGTCAAGAGTGATATAATCACTAGCACCACTATCAATAATCCAAGCTTTATTAGAAAAAGAAGTTAAAATACAATATCTTTTACCTGCCAAGAATCCTGCTGCACATATACCACCATTTCCATTTGTATTTTCCACATCTAAGGAATGCTTGCTGAGAAGTTGCATAAGCTGAGAATACTGCTCTGGAGTCAAAGCTGGGGTAGCTGAAGAAGTCTAAGAAGAAGACACATCTTGTGTAGAATTATACCTTGCCTAATCATTATGCACTGTAGTAGCCATCCTTTTGCCTTTGTAAAGTCTATGCCCGGGTGGATAACCATAGATTTTATAGCATCTTTGTATGGTATGATCAGCTATCTTATAATGGTCATAGAAATATTGCCTTCTGTCCCATCTAGTTGACTTTGGAGCATATTTGTAACCTAAATTGTTTCCAGAGCAAGAACCTTGACCACCATTATAATTGTTCACAGGTTGATAACCAGGAGTGTAACCTAGATTAAGTTGTAACTTCTGTGCTGGGATGTCTGATTTGGACCATTACAGGTCCTTTGTTGAATAGCTATAATAGTATGGTCATTAGAAGATGCCATATCACTAGCATTGAAGGTAGCAACATTGTTACTAATCTGTGACATGGCAGAGAGTGATCTTTGTTTTTCTTCTTGAGTGATCAATTGATAGACTTGGTCTACACTTGGAAGGGGCTTCATCATTAATATGTTGCCCCTACTCACCTTATAATCATCATTAAGATCCATCAAAAATTGCATAAGCTGCTGATCTTCAATCATCTTGGTTGCAACAATCAAACTTGCACAAGTAAGACCACAACTATAATGAGAAATAGCAATCATACTATTGTAATCATCCCACATCTTCTTGATTTGTGTAAAGTAGTCAGCGACAAAGAGATGGTTCTGTGAAACAACACATAAATCTCTCAAGACCCTAAAGATCTTGGTACCATCAGCTTCCCTAAACCTCTGCTCCAATTACAGCCAAACACCTCTAGCAATAGCAGAGGATAAAATACTCTGACCTATATCCTTAGTTACTGCATTAATCAACTAAGAAATGACCATTTTGTTACACTTATTCCAGTTATCAGCTAGTAAAGCCATGGGAGATGTAAGTCTCAGTTTAGTACAAGTCCCTAAGACAAACCCTAGCTTGTTTTTAGAAATCAAATCAATTTCCATGGACTTTCTCCAATGTCCATAATTTGCTCCATTCGGTAACTCACTTACTAATACATTGTTTGGATAATCAGAAGGATGCAAAAAAAGAACATGTGAAGGATTGCTAACATCCAAGATTGCTCGATCTCCACATTTCCAAGATTTTGTTCCTCGGCCATTATCACAATCTTATACCAAGAGCAGGAACGACATAAACTGAGGAAACGAAATTGAAATCACCTGAGAATTTCGAATCGAACAGTAGCTAAGAAAGCTACAATTGATCTAAGATCAAACAATCACTAAAAGCTAAATTTGTCTGGATCGAATCAACAAAGCTTTGATACCAGGATGAGCGTCAAGAAATCCCAGAGAGAATATACGTTTGAAAGAGAGGAAGAAGAAGTGGAGAGAGAAAGAGAATTACATCTATGAAATTGTATTATGTCTCATTGAATAAATGGGAAAAACTGAACTATTACAAAGCTGTTAAATGTGTATATATATATATATATAGTTCTAAACTCAAGGAGGTTGTTATAGAAATAACCGAAAATGTCCAGCTCAGCACCCTCTCACTCTTGCTATTTTACAGAACTATCCTTATATATCTCATCACAATCAGCGGCTTTCTTGGGTACAAGCTAAGCCTCCATCTCAATCATTTCTCCATAGCTTGTCATGGGGGAGTTTGTTTTAGAGTGGTTCTGAAATGGTTGATATCCCTTTGGTTGATGAGAGATTCCATGGAATAAAATAAGTCAGTATGAGGAGGAATTAAATGCAATTGGGGTGATGTCTAATTGTGGACAAGCATGTGAATTCATTGGGAAGCATCTCATGTCACAAGCTACTAACTATAATTTGACTGCAACATAGGTTGTTGCAATGTTGAATTTCATCAAGTTTTTGAGGGAGAAACAGCTTCCAGTTGAGAAATTTATTGATACATCAACAAGGTCAAATGGGTGAGGACCTCATGTGGTGAAAGGTTGCCAGCTGAATTTGTCCTCTATGATGGTGGCTGGGAAGCTGCTTCTGCAATAAGCAAGGTTCCCTTTCTTGATGAAGGCTATTATGAAAATGATATTCTCAATTACAGGACTGAACTTGATCTACTTGGTGTGCTGGTAGGTTTTAAGGAGAATTATGATATGGTGATTAACTTTCTGAAGCCCCCACTTCCTACCAAGTTCAAAGAAATGTGTTCGGGAAGCAAAATGGCTAAGAACTAGGGTTGCTGGCTTCCGGTCACCCAAGAATTGCATTTTGTATGGAGCAGATTGGCAGTCCATTTCTCAAATCATGGTGCTATCGTTTGTTGATGACAATGACAAGTGGTATGGAAACAGCATCCAATGTTGGTGCTTGCCTTATTGAGAATTCTTTGCAACTGTACTTGTAAAGGCTACTGTTGACGATCCCATAATAGGGGTGGTGCATTAATGGCTTGATTACATTTTCTGAACATTTCGGATTTGGTTACAATTTTCTCACCCTTGTCAGTCGATAGTAGCATGCTAAATCACAGACACAGCATGCAATTGGCACAGTAATTCATGAGACATAGTCAAAGTTTTCCTCTCTTAGATTGTTACAAACATTTAATAAAACGACAACTATACTAAACAATAACTCATAAGTCCACCTTATTCACCAAAATAATGATGTCATTACATCACTATAGCACACATAAAGTACATGCAGTTGGACCAATTATTAATTAACTAAAAAAGGTGGGGGCTTGTCATGGGTCTTAAGGCTAACTAAGGTCGTCAAATTGAAGGGTCGGATTTGTACTTGGCCTCCACCCCATAAAGCCTTCGCAAGGAGTTTACAAGTGTGCTCTGTGGGATGAAGATAATCCCAGAATAGGAAACGATTAGGGTTCTTGCATAATGTGTAGCCTTCTTTTCCACATTGGATTGTCCCTCCAAGGGGTCCATTTCCACAGCAAGCACTTGACACTTCAACAAAACCTGCACAGCAAATTAACAAAATTAATCTACAGCATGTACTAAAATAAGATTTCAATGATTTGGCAAGTCAGATTTTGCATTAATTCATTGATTTATCATAGACATTGCCCAATTTTAACCAAGTTAATTCAAAGTGCACCCATATTTTATAAATTCGACAAAATAATATAATGGGAAATGATTTTCCTACAAGCATGGTACCGGAGCTTTTCCTTCCTATTTAGGTTTAAACGTTCGAGGGCACAACTTGTATATTGATCATTCATCAAGTCCGTTTACACGCTCACTGTTTAGTGCCGAGAAAAGTCTTATTATCATTATTGTGAGACGGCAGCATGAGTCGGGCCAAATAATTCACAAAAGTCTCATAAAAATAAAGAATTACAAATTTGACTCCGCATTTTCTGTCATTTTTTGGTGGTAGCAGCTTAATTAAATGAATGCATGAACTAAAAGATTAGTGTAACAGTATTCAAACTCGAATCTTTACTATTAGCTAAATAAAACCTATTCGATCTAAACATGTTGTCATTAATTCTTGAATGCTAAAATGACATAAAAATAGTACAACTTGACAAGAAAAACAAGCTAGCTAGCGAGAGAGCACGATCGAAGACAAAGGCAAATTACGTACCATAGCGTTTTGGTGTACCCCGAAATTGTTGAACCATAGTATATACTGCTCCATACACACCTCTTAGGCCAGGAAACTTAACAGGAAGATCACTAACCAATTTCTCAAGGGCAATGTTGTATTCTTTGATCATTCTATTCATCTTCCCAAAGCACTTATTCAGAGGAGCTTCAGGCAAGAGAGCTCTAGCGGGAGCACAACCCATAGGACCTAATGAAAAGATCGCGATTCTACGTGCGCCTAGCTCGTATATTTGGGTGATAAATCTTTCAACTTCTGCTAACATTGCTTGCATGTACTTATCTTGATCGAGTTTCTGGGTTCCAAAAGGGAGAAAGTAGTTGAAGATGTCATTGGAACCAGATTCAAGTAAGAAGAGCGAGTTTTGGATGAGATTTACGTTGATTTGGTTTTGATGGATTAGTGCTTGGAACTGTTGGACTTGGACTTGGAGCGGCATTACATCCTATCAGAATGATAAGATGTGACCAAAAATTAATTCTATATTAATTTTTACATTTCAATTGAACTATAAGTTTTAAATGATAACACAAGAAAATAATTAAATTTTTTTCTGGTTTGCTCTTAAAAAATTTAATTTAATGGTCGAATTTAATTCCTAACATTTTTATGAGAGTAAATTTTTCCTTACCAAACCTCGATTGGTTTCTTGCAAAACGCCGCTGCCAGCACTAGCAAAGTTGATACCGTTAGATGGGTAATGCTTCCTACTTTGGCTGCGTAACTCCATCTCCACTTGAAGATATGGCTTCTGAAATCCAAGGCCTAGAAATTGAGCTGCCACATTTTTGCGATGTTAAATATCGTTCAATTTACTTTATCCACTTTTTAGATAGTTAAAAATGGTTTATCTGTGATTTTTTTTTTTAAATAAAAATTTAAACAATCTGTGATTCAAAATCATAATAATGAAAACTGTCTTTTCAACTAATTCAATGAAGAAAAAAAGAAAATAAATTACAGATATGTTAATATTATTAATTATTTTAAAAAATTTAAATTATAAGATTAATTATAATATTTCTAAAAATATTTTAGCTAAAATTTTAAAACAAACCGTGCATAGTACGGGCTTAAAAGCTGGTTGTCTTCTATATCTGCTTTTTGTGGAGTAGTAGACAGCTAGTAAGTTCTATTAGTTACGAGCCGATGGAAGGAGCTTTTGTTTTATGCAAGGTGCGGTTACCTCATATTTCCATCTGATTACTATTTTCGTAGAACTTCAGGTACACGGATTTGGATTTCAATTTGGAATCAGAAAATTGTTAAACTTACAAGTCCAAAAATTCCTTTTCTATTTTTTTTTGGGGGGGGGGGGGGGGGCGCGGGAAGGGGGGATGTTGTTCAACTAATCAAAATCCCTTAAACGAACTCATTACCAATGAAAATTAATCGTTAAGTTTGCAAGCCCGAAAATTCCTTTTTTGGGTGGGGGAGGGGGGCGGGGATTGGGGTTGTTCAACAAATTAAAAGCCCTTAAATGAACCTACATACCAATGAAATCAACGACGGTTCTACCATTCGTAAACCTTCCAGTAGGATGATGAAAGAAATTAAGGCCATAAGGAGAGAAATCTGCTTGGACAGTGCAATTCTTCTTGAAGTGATTGTTACCAGCATCAAAAATTGAATCCCCAAAGATGAAGAGTGCTGGGACGTTGTATGAATGTGGTACGACGACTCTGACGAAGAAGCTGATGAAGTGAAGAGAGAGAAGAACAAAGTTCGCCATGACTGAGAATGAGAACACGAGAAGTTGCTAATTAGAGCAAGCTACGTGCAGGGGGAAAATAGTTGTTGTACTACGAATATAAAAGCCAGAAAAGCTGCCCTAGTTAGGGTAATAAAGATGGACTAGTATAACGGAATGCATGAGTTACGTGCTACCTAGTGCTACGTAACTTGTAGGCTAGCTCTAGTTACTTTATAAATCATCACCTCCATGCATTCATAGTAAAGGTGTGCACGCAATATTACCAGGAAAAATTAATCTTAGAGCCATCTTCACAAGGTTTACAATTTGTGGCCAAAAGCGGTATTAATATGGCCCAGGCTCTCAATTTGTCACCGTTAAAATTGTCCAGAATGTGCATGTTCAAAGTTTTGGATACTTGATTTCGAATTATGCGTACTTTTTTGAATTTTTTTCATACAGAGTGAATTTTATTACATAGCCAATGAAACTATAACTATTCGTACTATTTATATTTTTTTATCATAAATATACATTCTTTGCGCTATTGATTGAACTTCTAACTTTTTGCATATTTAGTGAAATCATACATGGTCATTGAAATACAATATTAAATTTGTAGAAACATAGTTTTCAACTCGTTTTGCAGCCCAAAAATCAATTTAGGCCCTGTTCATTTCGTTGGAAAATTGCAGGTGTGGAATGGGTGGGAGTGGGTATGGGTGAAGGAGTGGGTGGGAGTGGGTACGATTGGTTTGTTATATGTGGGAGTGGGAAGGAGTGGGAAGAAGTAGGAAGGTTGATGCGAGTTATGTATTTTATTTTTCAATGTAATCTTTTATTCGTAATAGTAATTACCAATGATAAAAAATTTTTTAGACTGAAAAAATATTTTTCTTTGTTGACTCATGTATGAAATATTGTTCGTGGCCGTTGTTACCCCCAAAAAAATTATAATTTTTGTTATTCGTAAAACAAATTGCGGATGTATTTTTTTATATATTAACCAAATACAAACAATGAGAACAATACACACATGTTTAGGCCCTGTTCTTTTCGTTGGTAAATTCAAATTTACCAACCTCAACCAATTGCAATCCACAATCCACTTTAACCTACTTCAATCCACTTTTTACTATTTCAACCAATTTCTACCCATTATACAAAAAAAAAAAATTAATCCATTTCAACCAATTTTAATCCACTTCAACCAACTTCAACCCATTTCAACCCACTTCTACTAATCTTAACCAACTCCACCCATTTATCAACCTATATTTCCCAACGAAAAGAATAGCCTTCAGTGCATAGAAAATAATTATCTGTAATTTGTGTGAAGAACTTCCAATATTTTGTTAGTAAAGTACACGGAAAAAATATCTACTCAAAATACACGTATAATACATTTGCACTTCCTGTCAAGAATTACAAACAATGCTAAAAAAATTTACACATTCCTTCATTATGTCGGAAAAACATCTATAATTTCTATCATGAATTATGATGAATGAAAAATAAATACGTTACACAAACAGCAACAACCATCAACGCATTGGTGTATAACAAATATTTCGTAACCAATGCAAAAAAAAAAAAAAAAATAAGCATCTCTTCCATATACAAAATCCAACCCGAAATATCTGCTAGACATAAATAACTAACATTTGCTTAATACTACAGAAAAAAATTATTATTTCTTTAATATATATAACAAAAATTATATCATTTTTATAATTTTCGATGCGACTAACAAATATTTTCATAACATCCTAAAAATAAATAAGATTTTTTGTAATTGTGATCAGACTATTCGTACACACAATTACATAAATTATAAAAGTTTTCAAACTATGAAAAATAGTAGCTATATATAGGAGTGATGAGGAGTTGGTGAGAGTGGATAAGAGTGGGAAGGAGTGGAAAGAAGGGGTATTTTTTTAAAATATGAGAAAATGTGGAAAGGGGGGAAGAAGTGGGTAAGAGTAGCAAAGAGTGGGATGAGTTCATTAAAACACGAAAAGAAAGGGCCTTAATGTAAGAAATGGACTTAAAGAGAATTAGGGATGTGCAAAACTAGTTAACCGGAGTTTCGGTTAACTGGTTTTTCGGTTCAAAAATTCCGAACCGTAACCGAACTGAAAATTTCGGTTAACTGTTTTTCGATTAACCAAAAATTTCAGTTCGTCCAAAACCCGAACCGTAACTAAATCCAAAATTTCGGTTAATCGATTTTTCGGTTCAGTTAACCGATTTTTCGGTTCAGTTACCAGTTAACCGTTTACAAATAATTAAAAACTTATACTTTATTATCTAAATTTTTCATTTTTTAATGTTTAAATTCTTTTTATAAAAATTAAACTTTGGTTATCATTTATAAATAATAAAAAATTCTTACCTAAAATTTTTATTTTTTACGTATAATTTTTAAAAAAATAAAATTACTTTCGGTTCAGTTAAGCATCAGTTAACCGAATTTTCAAATAGTCCGAGCCGTAACCGACCCAAAAACCGAAAAAAATTCGGTTCAATTAACCGAACCGACTTTTTTGAAAAATTCGTTTGGTTAACCAGTTTTTCGGCTCAGTTTTTTCGGTTTTCGGTTCAGTTTTTGGTTTCGGATTTTTTGTACACCCCTAAAGAGAATCCCATATGCGTTAGATTTACAATTTTAAAAATACGTTTTTTAAATTATGTCAAGTGCCTATTGTTAAGGAGTAAAGTTAGAAAGTTAGTCAGCTACAAATTAGCAAGTTAGTTTTAGGAGGCATTGCCATGTCAGCCCCTAATTATTAGGGTAGTTAGCTTTCTGTTGCCTTCTTGTATCAGATGTATTTGCTTGCATTGTAGTTAGACAGAAGCTAATTCTGCAAATACAATTGAACCATTATGCAGAGAGATTTCTCGTTCACCTTCATGGTCTCTCTCTCTCTCTCTCTCTCTCCAGAATCCAGGTTTCACATGGTATCAGAGCAACGGTTTCTGATCCTAAATCAATCGTATTGTCCTTCTTCGATTAATTGAATTGTATCATCAACTAATCAAGCTTCATCAGCTAAACACTTTTTTTCTTTGTCTTCAATCGGTTGTTTTGAACCAACAATTGATCCAACTTGCATCAAAATTGATTCAGGTTATTGATAATTGATCAAAATCTGCTAAAATCTGCTCGATCGTTTTTTTCTCTACTCTTCTAATAGATCATGGCTTCTGCTGAAAACTCAGAAACGAATGGTTCTAGAATGATAAAAATCACGATAGACAGCCAGATGATTATGAATCAAGGAGTTACAATAGTGATCCACTCTACCTGTCGAGTTTTGATTTTCAAGGTATGCAACTCATCAATGTGAAATTGAATGGATCCAATTTCCAAAAATGGAGTTGAGCTATCAAAATTGCCTTAAAAACCACAACTAAGCTTGGTTTTATTGATGGATCTTGTCCCAGACCCAAGATAAACTCACCTCATTACAATCAGTGGATTAGACGTGATAATATGGTTGTTAGTTGGTTGTTAAATTCCATGGTTAATGATCTAGCTGAGGCCTTCGTTTATGTAAATTCTAGTGTGCAACTTTAGGAGGAACTCATTGATCGTTTTGGCCAAAGTAATGAACCTTTTCTTTACCAATTCCAAAAGGAAATATCAAAATTATACCAAGGAAATGATTTTGTGGCTATGTATTATACAAAGACGAAAAGACTTTGGGAGGAATTAGAATGACATTTCTGAGGTACCTGTCTGTGTTTATGCAACTTCTTACAAAGTTATCAAGAAAACCATGGAATTAGTAGAAAGACAGAGATTAATGCACTTCATGATGCATTTGAATGAAAATTATGAGGCCATTAGAAGATAGATACTATTCCTAAATCCATTGCTAAATGTTAATAGAGCTTACTCAATGATCTAAAAAGTTGAAACTCAAAGGAATGTAACTAGAAACATAGCAGGAAATAGAGAAGTAGCAGCCAATGTTATGAGGATTCGTACTAATACTTTGGAGGATTCAGGCCCCACAGTTAATGCCCTTGCAGTAAGGGGTGGACAGAAGAGAAAGAAGGACTTTAGGAAAGCCAGAAGGAATAGATTTTGTGATCATTGCCAAAGGTCTGGCGACACTAGTGATCAGTACTTTAAAATCATAGGATATCCAGATTGGTACCAAAGTCCTAAGGACAATGTCAGGCCAAAAAGAAATGTTAGGGCTACAGCAAATTCAGCAAGCTTTGGGAATATTCATGATACTACTTTTGATCATACTCCTTTTGATCACACATATGGCATTCAGATAGTGGACCAATTCACTCAAGCACTTCTCCTTTAGTGAGCAAGGTTGACTCAAATTTAGTACAGGCTCTAGCTTAGAAAATGATAAGGCTATTCAGAGGACAGCAGGGTACGGAAGGTGCAGTCCCAAGCTTCTAATGCCTTTGCTTATTATTAACCACATAACTCATTACGCTTGCCATATCAAAGCAATTCACATACACACTTATCAACGCATGCGTTTAAGCATTGTAAACATATTTGTTCGTAATTAACATTGCTTTCCTACTCAATAACTTATTTAAACAATTTCTGGAAATAATCAAGGGATTTTTGAATGTTCGAGTTACTTGTTTAAGTAATCAGGACATTGCTTAGTCCTTGTAACAAACAAACGACTCTTGAGCTAATTACTTGAGGAATTCAACTATTCGAAAGCCTCCACGTCAGATTAGTAGGGCATGCTTAATGTGAATCAAGCAAGGTTCAAGCGTAAACAAACTCTTAGTTTACAATTCATTTCGTTTGAAACCTTTAAACAAAACAAGCAATCTGGAACAGTTAGGAATGCATCAGTTTGGCATAAAACTTAGTCTATGTATACACACATAGCACACACATGAATCCAAGGCTAACAAACCGCAAGTCGATTCATTAGCATGCTTCAACCAGGTTTTGGCAATTAACAATAATAGCACAACATCAAAACACGGTGTTACACTTTGAAATTTCATGAATTTTTCAAACAACCTGAACTCCCTGCTCAAAGCACCGTTCACAACAATCCTCAAAAACCAACTCATTATTTCAACCTAGATCATTCCGAATACTCAACAATTTAGCTACTATAGCTAAGTTGTTAAACATAACTAATAAAATTACGACCTCGATGATTGACTCTTAATAGAAATTCCTCGGTTGTTACATGTAGTACTACGAAAATTTGGAGTAAAATGACAATCTAAATGCAATTAAAAAGTTCACCATTGAATTAATTATCAAAACAAAATGATAACAATAAAAATAGAAAATTCGTTGCAAATTCAGGTGACATGGATGAAAAGTACGATGACCGGAGGAAAATAGGAAAGAAGAGGCATATATCATAGAAAAACAAATAGAAAATGACTAATTCGACCAAAAGAGAGAGAGAGAGAATGAGTAACAGGGACCCACCCAAACAAGAAAAGGGAAAAAGAAAATTATTAATAGGGATAGAATCATCTTGTGATCATCCTTTATATCACAATTCACAAGCAATAGGTCAACCAAATGCTCTGTTTGCAAGCTCAACCCAAGCACAATTGTGAATCCCCACATCCTTCACTTTGTCTTGCCCCATATATGATTGAAAGAATGAGCCATTTCTGAAGTCTCTAATCAACACAACTTTTAATAGATCAGATAACAAAAAGATTAATCCTATCAACAATTGCTATCATTAGTCATACAGTTAAATGCAAGATTAGGTTCAAGTTAATTTTATGATACGTGATTGCTATGTTAACAATTACTAATATTATCCAAAATAATCGATCTTATTGTCAATGCATTTCATAGTGTGCACTCTTGTATCTTAGGGCTGTCAAACAGGTTGGGTCGGGTCGACCCATTTAATAACCGGATCAATTTCGTGTCGGTCTTGAAAACAACTTAGATTTGCTCAAAACTAAAAAATGATAAGTTTTCACACTAAACGGTCAAATCGTGTCGACTTCGGGTCGAAATCGGTTCGATTCGGGTCGAGTTCGTGTTTCTCTCAGTAAATTCGGGTCGGGTTCGGATCGGGTTATCGTGTCGGGTCAGACTTTGACAGCCTTTTTTCCTTTGCTATATCCTCTTATCAATAGTTAAACATAAAAAAAAAAAAAAAAGTGCACAATTACTGGTATTGCTAGTGCAATGGGGCTAACAGGTGGGGCAGCGAGGATGAACAATTAAATTAAGGTTTATTTGCACCCAATTAAGGAAAATCTCTAGGTAGGGAATGCCATTCCAAAGTCTTGATCACAATTTCAAAGTGGGAAAGTACCTGCATAACCAATTAAGCTAATTTTATCAGCGAGTTATAATACCTATTGCTTTGACAATCACCGACAATTATATTGTCGAATTCCTTGTGAAAAAACCAAAAACCATAAGGAATGCGGTACGTAAAAAGCCATTAATTACAAAATTACAGAAGAATTCATGGTTGTGGTCCTAGCATGCATTTAACAACCATTGACATCACCTAAAATCGATTGAAAACTAGAAGGATATGACAAGCTCTTTGGCTACCAAACAATCAACATGTTAGTTAAGTTGTAATATACAAGCAAAATACCCCTTCTGTCAAAACACATTGATAGTGCCACTCCCAACAGAAGATCTATCATTGTCAACTGATCAATTAAATCTAAATCCAACAATTGATATAAAATAAACACGCCTCGTTTCCCTCTTCATAACCTTCAAATACAAGCCAGCAGTAAAAAATTAACCCAAAAATAAAAGAAAAAACCACCAACGACAACTACTACTAAACATCATATATTCTTCTAAGGGAACTTATCTTGTCAAATTCATAGGGCCTATTGTTTTTATTGAAATATTAGAATAGACTAAGTGTGACCTATTTAAAATATTATTAGTTATCATAATATTATATTAAAATATACTAAAATGTGTCTTGACCTAAAGCACCTAATTAATGTTGGATATGAAATTGAATAGTCCTGAGTTTGTCTCAAGAAAATAAAAGTTTGATCAACCAACCATATTATCCAGTCCACCCTACGCATGCATTCACCCAAAAAACATTTAAAAGTTAAATCAATATTGTTTAAACTTTAAATCCAGATATGCTAGTACTTGAATAATCCAATTCAATTTTGTCATTTTTAATTATTATTTTGAAATCAAAGAGTTTCAAATATTACTTAAAGAATGATAATAATACTAACTCAAGGAAAATGTTTGATGCTGATATGAACTCCTGAAATAAACTTCCTGTCTAGTTCTTTTTATATAACGTAATCATTTAAATGTGAATGAAAAAAAAAATAAAATACTTGAAAAACTGATAGTTAGGGCCTGTTCTTTTCGTTGGTCTTTTCTAATTTACCAATTTTAACCTACTTCAACCGGCTTCAACCAGCTTCAACACACTTCAATAAAAAATATCAACTTCAACCCACTTCAATCAACTTCAACCCACTTCAATCCACCTTCTTCAAAATTTTATTCTTACTATTTTAACTAACTTAAAAAAATATACCAACTTCAACCAACTTCAACCGACTCCAACTTAAAATACCAACTTCAATCCACTTCAACTTATCTCAACCAACTTCACCATTTTACCAATTTCAATTTACCAACGAAAAGAACAGGCCCTTAGAGAGGTAAAGATGAACGTAATTTTATTTGAATACCGTATTTATAAATATAAGGCAAGGGTGAGTCATTACACCAAAATAATTGAAGTGGTATCAGTGCGAAAAAATTATCTTTTCCCTCTTCCAACTGATTTTGGCATCTTTTGCCTTATCTCATACTTCCTCACCGTCTTCCTCAACCAATTTCAGTATCACTACATACGTATATTCCGATCCTATCTCTTCATTAAAAGTAACTTAAATTTAAATTTGTTCTTTGTAAGAGAACGAAAATTGAGCAATCTATACAATTGCCATTTTCATCACGGAAACTTAAAAATAAAATATATTTGAACTAATGAAATTTCTCAAGCAATGTTTTAAAACATTGCAGATGCTCCAACACGTATGTCCTTCATGCATGGTTTCGGGTATCCCAGATCTCAATTTTGATGACCTTTCGCAACAGTATATGTATCATCTTTACACCTCATTCAAACTTTTTTTTTGGGGTTTATTTTCAAAGTTGTCCAGGGTAGTCCTGGCAAATGGATCATTCATTTCGGATACGGGTCGGGTTATGTCTAGGTCGGGTCATATTTCGAGTTAAGTGACATTTCAGGTCGATTCGGTTTGGGCCGAGTGAACTTCAATTTGGGTCGATTTCAGGTCTACTAATTTTTGGTACAATACACTTGCCGTGCAAAAACAAACAACTTTATAGAAAATTTCGGGTCGGGTATAGTTCGGTTAGGATCCATTCGGATTTCGGGTCCAATTTCGGATGAGTATATTTCCAATGTCGGATCGAGTATGGGTTCGAATTATTTGGTTCAAATTTCAGGCCTCAGATCAGTTTTGCTAAGTTAGCCAGCGGTAATCATGTTTGACAGGCGGAGGCTCCCCATTCAGAACTTCAAACTGAATGACCATGATACCCCACCTCTCACAGCTCTACAACTTTGCTGCCTACCCACACCATGCAGTGGCGATCTGGTAAAATAACTCAGATCACCATGGCACTTAACGAGTCACTGCTGTTTTTAAAGCACTGGCAGTGGGAACAAACGCGTGCCAGATGGGGGGCCCGCATTTCCATGCGTGCCGGTGGCTCCTTGGCAGCCTGGGGAGAAATGGGGCACGCATGGACGAACCTGTGGGCATTCCTCCATGCGTGTAACTTTTGGATTTTTTTATTATTTATTTTTGTTTTTTTTTTGAGTTAATTTATAATTTTTATATGATTTAAAAAATAGGTTGTATGTTATAATGTAGATCCATACAAATATTTTTATTGGATGATTAAAATTGGAGTTTCATTAGTTGAAGAAGTGATGGAATACAAGTTTCAAAATTATAAAATTTTTACTAATGTAACAGACCAGAGTTTTAAAATTCGAAGCTCTGGACGGGAATGTTCTTAAGAGGTCATTCATTCATACTCTATTGCTCTTTACTTCTTCCCGCCTATTCCTCCCCCCCCCCCCCCAAACCAAAAAAAAAACCCCTTCTCTCTCTATCTCTCATTCATCTCTTTCTTCTGCTCTACAGAAGATCTTCCATTTCTGTGTCAGAGATCGAATTCAAGGTAGGGTCGCGAAAATTCAACAATGAGAATTCAATCTCTGCGAAATTTCATTCGATTTCAAAGTATTTTTACTCAAATTCAACTTGTCTTCTGGTTGGAGTCTTCATCCATGGAGAATTAGCTGCTGGAATTGTGATTCAAATTCGTTCTCCACTAGTTTTGTCTATATTCAGGATTTAACTCTGCCTGCGCAATCGAATTCTACATTCGAATGTTTTGAAATTCGTTTTGCAGTAGTTTCGTCGAAATTCAGCTTCATTTGCTAATCGAGTTTCAGAATTTAATTCTCTGTGCTCAATTGAATTGTATCTTCGATTATTCCGAAATCTCTGCAAAACTTAGAAGCATTAGTTCTCTGTTTTGGCAGGGAGAAATTCTGAGAATGGAGCGCGGTACGACATCGTCTTCCTCTTCCTGTAAAGGCAGCGTAATCGAATCTCCATCATTATCATCATCCGCTGAAAGACGATCCGTGATCTCCAACATCATCAGCCAACCGCGGTACTCCGCCATTTTCTTCCACTCCGGCGGATCTCCGGCGATCGTCAGCTCGGTTGCGGTCGCCACCGGTGGAAGCAACACCAACACGCCCACCGCCACCACTACCGCCGCCGCCTACAGCAGCCTCTATCGGCTGATGTCGGAGCACCGGGCTCTGCTAAGCCAGCACGCGTTCAGTCTCTTGCAGCTCCAGAGGAGGTTCAAGGAGGCCGATACACTTCGGCAGGAGAACACCAACCTCCGCGTTGTGAAGCATGACCTGAGCAACCAGCTCAACCTCCTCCTCGGAGCTGCTCTCCACCAAACGGCGCTGTCTTGTGGTCAGTGGTGCGGTCAAACTCCGCCCCCGTGTGAGCGTTTCGAGGGACTGTCGATGAATGAGAAGAAGACAGAAAGTGGTGAAGGATTTTCCAGTGAAAGTCCAACAAGCGTTATCCAGAGGAATAGAGTCGATGGTCCAAATGCAGAAGCGGGTCGGGTCACCCTGCCAAAGAGCATCTCGGTCAGATCTAATGAGTTCTTGAAAATCAGCCAAGCCCAAGGCATGCATTCTGGTCCAACTGCAACTAATTCCGGCCCTGTTCATCAGGGGAACCGGATCCGGCCTCCCAGCCCTGTCTCAGGACCGGTATGTACAACCCCCCCCCCCCCAAAGGCACTGTCTGCGTCTCTAGTTTTTCCTTTCTTCTTTCCCGTATGGTGAAAAATTACCAGTGTGCCATTTTGACAATACATGTTTTTTTTTTTGGGGGGGGGGGTGGTCGTGTAAGAGTTAGATTTTAAACTTATTGCTTGCTTTTTTTAGCAGAATATATAATCAAAGTGCTTTGGTGATGATGCCAAGGATCTAGTTAGAGTGTAGGTGTGAGATTATAGGATATTTGTGCCCCACTATTAGCTAGGTGCATACTGCATAAATACACCTGCACATATGACTTGCTATGTTGGAGTTTTCCACTTTTCGTGCTTCATGAAATTGGGTTTTAGGCTCTAATTGAAGTTGCATCTCTGGAATAATCACATTCAATAGAAGATTTAGGGATGTGCAGTATTACAAAGGGGGAAATGGTTTTTTAAATATCTAGAATGCTTAATGCATAATTGCCCTGTAGGAATGGATAAATGTATGAGAAAGCTCTTCGGTCGTGTAATTCTATTCTTGCTTAAAATACGGTCAAACAAATGTTAGATTCGCCAAATACTAATTTTAAAAATGGAACTTCTATTTTTTTAAGTATAGAGTTAATGAAGTAATTTATGCTTGGTTCTTGTAATTGTCCCGCTGCGTCTGGCTCATGAAACAAACCTTGATTAAACTCTAGTCCAAGTTCACCTTCCAAATGCGATTACTCAAGTGGAAGTGAAACTAGACAAACGCTTGTTCTTTGAATTAATTTGTTCTGTGTCAATACCTGAAACCCTAAACCACATTGTACGTAGTTAGACAAAATATAGGTCCAGTTGGATATATAGATGTAACATGCAAGCAAGTTCTATGATATGGCTGGCAAATCCAAAGGTTCTTGTGCTGATGTAAACTAGGAAGGAATTCCAGGTTTTTTTTCTTTTCTGAAATTCTTCAAGTCTGATGGTGAGTAAGAATGCATAATGTCCAGTCTTCAATTTATTCTTACATCAGCAATCAAGATTAAAGTCAGGAGCTATTATCTGAACTTTTTGTCCCCCTTAACAGGGGTGAAGTTGCCGTGTTTTGTCTGGCGGAATAGGCTTAGCTTAAAGAAATTTGGTGGCTAGCCTCCGCTCATGTCTTGCTTTACTGATTAGCATAACATTCTGTTTAATAGTTAAGACTTAGTTTGGCTGCATATCCTTGTATAATGAAGTTGGCTACGTAAGTTAAAAGTGATCATTTGATCTATATGTTGGATTCCTACACTGTACTTTTCTTGTGCGGGCACGTATTTAAGCCCCTTTGGATAGTCAAGAGGTACTACGTAAGGCAATTGAAGAGAATACTTATCATCTCTGTTTGTTTGCATAGTTCAGTGTTCTAGGCATGACAATATGACATATTGACGTCTAATGTGTAGAGAAACTCTGCCTTCTACAATAGCTTGTTTCTCTAAACATTACATTTTTAATCACAGCAAAGGGTACAACTACGTAGAGGGAGCAGGAAAGATGGGCCAATAGAGCTGGAAGTCTACAATCAAGGAATGTACAAGACTGAGCTCTGCAACAAATGGCAAGAGTCTGGGACCTGCCCTTATGAAGATCACTGCCAATTTGCTCATGGCATGTCAGAGCTCCGACCTGTGATCCGTCACCCTCGCTACAAGACTGAGGTTTGTCGCATGATCCTTGCTGGTGATCCTTGCCCTTATGGGCACCGCTGCCACTTTCGTCATGCTCTCACTGGACAAGAAAAGCTCATGTTTCCATTGAGGCTGGACTAGCCATTGACCAGGTCTTCAAACTCAGAACTCGCTTGGCGCATGATGAATTCCATGAAGAGATATTGGACTGGACTTAACAAAATCTTCGCAATTGCCACACTTTACGGTGACAATAACTGCAATAAGTAGTCTAAACTTTGATAGGTGTACAAGGTACAGCAGTAAGGGCACGTCCAAGTATACTGTGGATAAATAGTTAAATACAAAGACGGAAATCAGAAGTTAGCATTCAGGGTACTATTGGATGCTGAGGGTTGGTTGCAGTGAAGCAACGCAGACTGTTCTTGGGTAATGACTTTTGTTGGTTAGTGATTGATGTGCAGCAACACTGTTGCGAAGGTTGCTTCTAAATTCTACTGATGTTTACAGGAGACCATCAGATACTTCAAGTATTCTGATTTACATTGAACAGATAAGTGTATTCTTGATAGCACTCGCATTATTTCCACTCATAGGATTGTAATAAGTACAGGATATGGATTTTTGTAGTTGAGGAAAGACAGCTATCTTGCTATCATCTCATCCAATAATTGATATACGTGAATAACATCCTGGATAACTTCGCCAATAGTCTTAAATATCTTTTTCAGGGTTGTATTAGGCAGGTAGAATTATATGACTACTTCTTCCAATCCAAATATAGAATGTCATGGCAAGAATAGCTATCTATCATTAGGAAAAGCTCAAACTTCAAAAAGGAAGTGTTTGTTCGCATGATAGATTGGTGCATATTGTTCAGTGATGCTGTAAAGAGACTTAGATAGGACATAAGTAGGTCGATACTAGGGAAGAAGCATTGTTGAGGAGGTGGCTATACAGCTAAATCTGGTGGTTAAGTTGAACGTTGAAATAGAACATAGAGTGGTGAAGAGGTACATACAGAGGCAGAGAGGCTTATTCGAGCAGCTATGCACTATTTGCTGAAGATCTACCAAATATAATCCAACAGTGAAGGAACTGTGGACCATATTCAACAAATATGCATCTGTTATAGATGCATACATAGCAAGCGGGAGCGCAGGAAGAAGAAATGTTTTCATTAGATATATTACAAAGAAGGATGGAGAGAAAGCTATTGGAGGAATGTCAAATGCAACAATCATGAACTAAAGAAGACAAATTGGTTTGAGGGATATCACATATCTGTTGGGAAGAAGAGCAAATATTAAAGAAGTCAAACAAATGAATGACCCTTTCTTTGTTGGTAAACAACACCACACATCATTTTCATTGAAACAGGATCATATTTAAAGCATCCCAATGGCAACTAATCTCCTAAAATCCAGCCACTAACAAACTGATTTGGGGATAATGACCCACTAACTCGGCCACTAACTCAGATTTTTTCTCAACCAGAAAAACAAAAAATACTAGCTAAATTTGACTCAGTAAACACCATCTAGATACTATCAATAAATTCTAAAAATAGGAAAATAACTAATCACTACTTTGAAGCAGATTTAATCAACACTCCCCCTTGCTTCAAAGTTTGTCACACCCATCTGCAATCTGAAGACTTCATGCTTAGCCCGTAGAAGCGATTTTGTAAGAATGTATGCAACCTGTTTGTGTGTGTTGTAGTAACTCAAAGTTATTTCTTCATTTGCAACCAGAGTTCGAATGAAAAGATAACGAATGTCTATGTGCTTTGTTCTACTGTGAAATGCTAGATTCTTGGTGATGGCAATTGTTGCTTTGTTGTCACAGAATATCTCAGTAGCATCTTCTTGAACTAGAAGACAATCTGCTAGTAATCTCCGTAGCCAAACAACTTAACAAGCAGGTCCTGTAACAACAACATATTCTGCTTCTCACGAAGCTAAAGCCACAATATTTTGTTTCTTGGAATTCCATGAAATAGCGCCAGATCCAAGGGAAAACATGCAGCCAGAAGTGCTTCTTCTATACTCTAACCTCTCTGCCCAATCACTATCTGAAAACCCACATAATCGGAATCTTGATACCTTTGAGTACCAAATCCCAAAATCAATAGTTCCAGCTATATAGCGAAGAACTCTCTTTGCTGCCCCGAGAAGATGCAGTGATGGCCTGTGCATAAATCTTGACAGTACACTTACAGAGAATGTAATGTCAGGTCTAGTATGACATAAATAATTTAAACCACCAATGATACTCCGAAATTGCTTTGCATTTGCCATGCCGGTACCATCATCAACTACAAGTTTTTCATTCATATTCATAGGTGTGGGCATTGACTTGCAGTTCAACATGCCAAACTTCTTTAGCAAATCAGTAGCATACTTCTTTTGAGAGATGAAAATGCCATCTTTACTTTGATTTACCTCAAGCCCAAGAAAATAATGCAACAAACCCAAGTCTGACATATCAAACTTCCTCATCATACAAGGCTTAAATTCTTCAACAAGAGACTCACAAGACCCCATATAAATCATATCATCAACATACAGACACACTATAAGAAAATCAGAATTACCTCGGCTTTTGACATAAAGGGTTGGTTCATTTTGGCTCCTTTCAAATCCACTTTCTTGAAAGTATGAGTCTATCTTACTGTACCATGCCCGTGGAGCCTGTTTTAGGCCATATAAGGCCTTTCTCAATCGGTACGCTTTGTCTTCTTCTCCACCAATAATGAAACCTTCTGGCTGAGTAACGTACACTTCCTCTTCCAATTCTCCATTTAAAAATGCTAACTTGACATGAAATTGGTAAATAGGCCAGCCAAGTTGAGCTGCTAATGCTAGAAATACTCTCACTGTTTCAAAACGAGCCATGAAAGAGAATGTTTAATCAAAGTCGACACCTTGCTGCTGAGCGTACCCTTTTGTCACCAACTGAGCCTTGTGCTTTTGAATAGTTCCATCAGCATTGTATTTGGTGCAGTACACCCATTTCAAGTCAATAATGTTTTTTCCTTCCGTCAGGTTTACCAAATCCTAAGTCTCATTTTTCTGAATAGCTAATAGCTCTTCTTCTATAGCTTTGCACCATTCAGGTTCTGTTGCAGCTTCTTCAAAGTAGATAGGGTCTGAAACAAGCAAAGCAAAGTTAGATGTACATACAGTAGCAGCAAACTTAGGATTTGGCTTTTTCTCTCTTGTTGATCTTCTTAATGGTATCTGCACGACTGAAGGCTCTTTATCACTAGGTGATAACGTTCTGTCAGGTGAACTTGCTGGTGACCTTATAGGTGAACTTATAGTTACAATTACAGGCACATTTGCAGGGTCAAAATCAAATTTTTGGAATGAAGAATCTTCTATTAGAACACCTTGTTGTACTTGTTCTTCACACCAATCCCAACTTGCAGCTTCATCAAATATTACATCCCTACTTATTATCACTTTCCCACTCACAGGATTATATAATTTGTAAGCTTTAGACTGAGTACTATATCCAACAAAGATACATTTTTCAGACTTCTTATCCAACTTACGACGTGAGTGTGAGTGTATCATAGCATAGGCTATACAGCCAAAAACCCCTAAGTGGCTTACCTTGGGCTTGCTATCCTTCCAAGCTTCATAAAGGGTCATATTGTAGACTGCTTTTGTGGGTGAAATATTCAGCAGATAAAATGCTGTAGCTACTGCCTCTGCCTAAAATTGTTTTGGAACACCCCTTGTCTTCATCATGCTTCTCCCCATCTCAACAACAGTTTGGTTCTTTCACTCGGCTACACCATTTTTCTCTGGTGTATATGGTGCTGTGAGTTCTCTGTGAATTCCATGCATTTCACAGAATTTGTTGAATGCACTTGAAGCAAATTTGCCACTCTCTGTCTGTTTGAAGAGTTTTAACCTGGTAGCCACTTTGTTTCTCCACAAAAGCTTTGAATTTCTTAAAATTTTCAAAAGTTTCTGACTTGTGTTTCAAGAGATATATCCAACTCATACGACTGTAATCATCAGTGAAGAGCAAAAAATATCGACTTCCACCTAATCACTCCACTGACATAGGACCACATAAATCAGCATGAACCAACTCCAAACAATTAGTGGCTCTCCAAGCCTTGCCTATAGGAAACGACGGCCTACTCTGCTTGCCATAGACATATCATTCACAGAAGCTAAGTGCACTGATCTTAGGCAACCCAACAACCATGTTTTTGTTGCCTAATAATTGTAACCCTTTAACATTTAAATGACCATACCGCAAATGCCATAAATCTTCTGCGGCACCTCTTTGGACAGCCAAAGTGCAATTTTCATTTTTTAAAGACACTTCAAAGGGAAACATTCTATTTTTGGTCATTTGAACAGCAAAAAATTTCTGTCCCCTTTTTTTGTCATGAATAGTGCAATAGTTATCATCAAACACTACCGAATATCCATTCTCTATCAATTGACCAATACTTAACAGACTGTATGCAAGATACGGGACATATTGCACATCAAAAATATGTTGAACATTACCATCAGAGGAATTGACAGCAACAGTACCTTGGCCTTCAATGTTGAGTGATGTGCCATTTGGAAGCACAACGTCTAATTTTTGTGACTCATCAAGCTCTTGAATAAAGACCTTGTGCCAGACATGTGATTCGAGCACCCGCTATCAATGAACCAACATCACTAGATGCAACCTCCATAGAAGATTGAGCCATAAACAAGTGATTATCCTCCTGCAATGTTTCAGTGAGATTGACATGCTTCTGCTCATTTTTCTGTTTAGTCCAACATCCAAATTCCTTGTGCTCGAATTTCTTGCACTAACAACACTGAATATTGCTCTTTCCAGAAAATGAGCTTCGTCCTCGTCCACGACCACGGCCACGACCATGGTAGCCTCCTCTGCCTTGGTTTTTTGGTGCTGAGTTTTCTTACTTGGTCCTGTTGGTCTCCCCCTTCATCTAAAAAGCCTTCTCTTCTGCTCTTTCAGAAGACCTATTAATCCTGACCTCATGGGCTAAGAGTGAACCCATAAGCTCATCAAAACTATATTGAGAGAGATCCTTGAACTCCTCAATGGCAGCAACAACATGATCAAAATCTGAGGTTAAACTCCTCAACACCTTACTGACAACAATTTCATTGCTGAGACTTTCATCATATGTTCTCATATGGCTTACAAGTTCAGACATTCTAGAAAGATATTCTTGTACAGGTTCTTTAACTTTCATGGCTAGTGTCTCAAATTCACACCGGAGTGTTTGTAATTTAACAGTAATTACCTTCTTTTCACCCAAAAATTCTTGCTTCAAAATCTTCCATGCCTGATTGGAAGTAGTAGCATCTGCAATTCGTGGAAAAATTTCATCATCCAACACTGATTAGATGAGAAATAGGGCCTTTGAATCTTTCTTGCGAGTCTCCCGTAGTTGTTGGTCAGGTTGAACCGGTGTCAGATCAGGCTCAATATACCCATTCTCAACCAACTCCCATAACACCTGAGACTTGAACATGATCTTCATCTTGAGACTTTAAAGGTGGTATTTTTCCCCTTTAAAGATTGGAATGAGGGGTTGAGAGGAGGAATTTGTGCTGTTGCTTGCCATGGATTCACTCAAGAATTTTGTTTTTTTGGGTGTTTTTGGTGTTTCGCCTGTGTTTTTCGTGTCTTTGTAATTTGGGGCTAAATGAAGACTCACACTCTCTCTCTTACTTTACCCCTTCTCCCAGTAAAAAGACCAAAACTTGGCTTTCTTTAAGGATTTTTTTTCGGTTGTCAAGGGCTGCACGTGCCCAGCTTCCTCAAAGAAGTGCTCTAATACCACAAATTGTTGGAAAGAAGAGCAAATATTAAAGAAGTCAAACAAATGAATGAGCCTTTCTTTGCTGGTAAACAATACCACACATCATTTTCATTGAAACAGGATCATATTTAAAGCATCCCAATGGCAACTAATCTCCTAAAATTCAGCCACGAATAAATTGATTTGGGGATAATAACCCACTATCTTAGCCACTAACTCATATTTTTTCCCAACCAGAAAAACAGAAAATACTAGCTAAATTTGACTTAGTAAACACCATCTAGATACTATCAACAAATTCTAAAAATAGGAAAATAACTAATCACTACTTTGAAGCAGATTTAATCAACAATATCTTTAAGAACAGTTGAATCAGCCAAAAGATTAAGAAATGCATGGAGATTGAGGATGAGAGTCAAATGTTGCAATTGATACCAAAAAAACATGATCAAGTAGACAAACAAGGCAAGGCACATAAAGATTTGACATTTGGTATTGTGTTTGAACTAGGGCTGAAACCGTGCTCCTTTGCTGCTTGTATTACACAGCCACAGGCTTTGCTTAATATACAACCATGAGAAAGAAAACTAAACCCTACATGTTGCTTACACACCAAGCAACCAAATTCTACTAGGAAAAGGAAACATGCTAAATCATATGTAGACTATTTTATTTATTTAATAATTTGTTTCCTAATACTTCCACTCAAGTTGGAGCATGTAAGTCATCTATGCCCAACTTGCCTTTCAAAAATTAGAACTATCACTTTCCAAGGGTTTTTTAAAAATGTCTACTGATTGTTCCTTTGTGCCAACATGTTATAGAGTAAGAATGCCAGCTACAAATTTCTCTCAAACAAAGTGGCAATCAATCTCAATGTGCTTCGTTCTCTCATGAAACACAAGATTCTTGACTATGTGCAATGCAGCTTGACTATCACAAAATAGTTTCATGGGCTGCTTTAGAAAGATCCCTAAAGATGCCAAGAAAATTTGGAACCACACCAACTCACTAGTGGCAACCGCCATAGACCGATCTTCAACTTCAGCAAACGACCTGGAAACAGTGGCTTGTTTCTTAGTTTTTTAGGAGATAGGAAAATCACCAAGCTACGCAAAGTATCCCATCAAAGATCCCCTTGAAAGCGGACAAGCCCTCCAATTTGAGTCACAAAAACCATAGAGCTTCATATCACAATTTGCCTTAAGAAGAATGCCAAGGCCAGCAGTTCCTTTTAGCTAGCGTAGAACTCCCCGACCGGCTTCTATATGTTCTTCTCTATGAGCTTGCATGAACTAAGATAAAATATGTACTGTATAAACAAGATCAAGTCGTGTAATCATGTGATAGCTTAAATGACTGACGAATCTTCGATATTGAGCAGGATCTTTCAATAAACGTCCATCTGCTAGGGCAAGCTTATAATTTTCTTCAATTGGAAACTCTGACGGCTTGGCCCCCACAATTCTACACTCTTGAAGTATCTCCAGTGCATATTTGCGTTGGCAGCGTTGAGACAAGAACATTTCCTATGGGCCGCATACCACTTCAATTCCCGAAAAATATTTCAAGAGGCCTAAGTCTTTAATACTAAAATATACATTTAAATAGTTTTTATCCTTAAATGCCTGGGCATTGTTTCCTGCTAGCACAATATTATCCACACAAACTAACAAGGCCATGAATATCTCTACCTTCCGATAAATAAATAAGGAATAATCTGCATAAGAACGAACAAATTCATACTCACAAAGTTTAGAGGAGAGTTTAGCAAACCATTCTCTGGCAGCTTGTTGAAGGCCATATAGTGATCTTCTTAATTTGCAGACTTTGTTAGCACCACTAGAGGAAAACCTGGGAGCATGCTCATATACACTTCTTCTTTGAGATCTTCATATAGAAGGCATTATTAACATCCATTTGATGTAATTCTCATCCTCCAACAACCGCCATTGCCAGGAAACAACACACACTAGTCATCTTGCCTACTAGTGTGGATGTTTCGTTGTAGTCAAACCCTTTAGTTTGGTGGTCTCCATGTATAATCAGACATGCCTTATATCGCTGAGTGGACCTATCTGAATTGTGCTTGACATGATACACCCACTTACAACTGATGGACTTTTTACTAGGTGGAAGATCCATACCCACCCACGTCTCCTTGTCTTCCAAGGCCTTTATTTCTTTTGCCATTTCCTTTCGCCACTATATATAGTTAACAGCTTTAGAATAAAACCTAGGCTCAACCACCTTTGTGGTTGCAACTAAGTATTTTTGATGAGAAACAGAAAAATTAGCATATGTGGCAAAATTAGTAATAGGATAATGCGTACCTAAGAACCTCTTTTGAAGTGACGGAGCAATTGAGGTGGGTTTTTCAACTCAGGCAATGTAGCACATGAATATCACCCAAAAGGGTTAGCGATTTTCTGGGCTAGTCTCCTCATCTCATAGATTGGGTTGGTTCTGACCCACCTTTGGTTTGAGCTGCCGCGGGATGTTCAAGGCCTGCAGTCTGTGAGTTTGGGCTTGAGGCATCTTGGCCTATAGTGCTTTGGGCCACTGAGCTTCGTGCTGAACTTGCTTCAGCCTGCTTTTCCTAGCCCACTTCTTCCATGGGTTGATTTTGCAGTGGGAGGCATCTGTTGGGGCATCAGGCCCAGGTTCGATGCTCCCATTGCTTATGACGGGGTCTTCTCTTCTCCTTCATCAAAATCATGGCCCAGCCCAGTAAAGGCTTCAAAGTCATCAAATGCTTTGCCAGAACACATATCACTGCGAAAGCCAATAGAATTTTCTTCATTCTTTTTCTTGCAATACATCCTCATAAAGCACAACATCCTACTAACAAAAATTTCATAGGTTTCTAGGTCAAATACCTTCCATCGTTTCTTATCAAATGGATATCCCACAAATATGCCTTTCTTACTCCATAGTGCAAATTTATCCTTTGTCTTCAAACGGTTTTGAGCGAAGCACAAGTAGCCAAAAACTCTAAGATGGTCATAGGAAGGTTGTTGGTGATAGAGCATCTTATATGGGCTTTTTCTATGCAACTCACTATTGGGTGTTCTACTTATCAAGTGTGCCATTGTCAAGACACACTCTCCCCAAAAATTTAATGGTAACCCGACTTGAAAACGTAATGCCCTAGCAATGTTTAAGATATGACAGTGTTTGCATTTGACGATACCATTTTCTTAGGAGGCGTCTACACAATTAGTTTGGTAGATTATGCCATTAGTAAAATAGAATTCCTTTATAGGTCCTGATTTAAATTCATCTAGTTTGGTAGATTATGCCATCATTATAATAGATTTGATTTTGAGTCATAATCTCATAGCCTTCAATAACATTCTTGCTTTGCTCTTTTTTTCATTTGGTACACCCACGTGGCCCTACTAGCATCATCAACAATAATTTGCACCACAAGAGGCCTTTACTCTACATGACCCCCAAATATCACAGTGAATAAGCTCAAACAAATCATTAGCTTTATTCTCAAGAATGACAAAACAATTTCTAGTTTGTTTGGCTGTAAAACATCCATCACAGGCATCCTTATCACCTCCAGAAACTCCTAAATTTTTAAAGAAAGCTGACATAACTTCATTAGAAGCGTGCCCAAAGCGATGATGCCATAAGCGTCTTGAACCCTTGTGTTTGCTTAAATATTCTTGTTTGGTGCCCACGAGTAGTAGTATACCCCATCTCTTTGCCCACCTTCTCCAATTGGAGTCCTTGAAGTACGGTCCTACAATATACATGAATCATCAAAGAATGTCATGGCATAGTTTTAATCTCTACACAACTTAGCCACATATAAGAGGTTACAATTTAGCTGGAACATATCAAACTTTTTTCAAAATCCCTTTTCTTTCTAAGGCTATCACCCCTTTCTTTGTGGCCAAGGTATGTGAGCTGTTAGGAAGAGACATTAGAATGGGTCGAATTTCCTTTACATCATTTATTTGTCCCAAATTGCATGTCATGTGGGACGAAGCTCAGCAATAGATCAACCAAGGTAACTTACATGACAACTTTTCATAACCACCTTTCAGAATATCGATGAGGCTTAATAGCCTCTGTACATGTTCCAAGGATGACCCTGGGATGGTGATGTGGGACGTGTTGTGGTTGCTTGCTGCTGGAGCATCGTGATCGCCCGCTACATCGATTTGGGCTGCGGCTGCGTGTGTTGTATCAGGGCAGCACCACGATTCTCTCCCACCGATAGTCCTACCTTCACGTCCACCTCTTCTGTTTTGACCGCCATGACCGCGAGCCCGAGTACTTCAATTAGGCTGATAGCCAATGATCTCATAGCATGTCATGTCTTCGTGCCCATCAATGCTCACAATGCTTGCAATTGTTCTTTTCGACTGCACCCATCTTGTCTCTCACAGCAAAGGCCATTAAAGTCTCGATATAGTTGTCTCTTCCCAACATGAGTCGCTTGTGATTCCCCTCTTTGTTGGATCATATTAAAAATTTTGTCTAAAGACGGCAATTGGTCTAGAGCTAGGACTTGACTCCATATGTTTTCATAGGACTCGTCATTAAGCTCCATAAGAAATTGGTAAGCTTGTTCTTCTTCAATCATCTCCACCACTTTAGCCGCAACTCCGCACTCACACTTTCTGTACGTGCATTACAGAATCTTCACATAGTTACTCAACTCACTCTACATACCCATTATTTTGGAGTAAAAATTGAGCACTTTAAGACCTCCCAGTTTTGCCACGGCTATATCTATTTTAAGTTGGTGAATTTTTGGTGTATTAAGTACGACATACTTTTTACACAAATTCTTCCACATCACTACAGTTGTCTCGACATATGCTACACTCGTATGCAATTTTGGATCAATAACATTGATGATCTAAGAGCATGTCATCGAGTTCACCATCACCCAGGCATTGAACTCGGTTAGATCTTCACCTTCCTTCAACTCAGGTCTTTTTGAAGTTCTAATGATAAACCCTAATTTATTTTTTGATCTCAAAGCGGTTCGACCTGGTTGTTGCCAAAGGTCATAATTTTTTCCATTGAAGGTAATAGACATGATCGCTACCCCAGGCCCTACTAAGGAATGTAGATAATAAGGCAGATGAGGGTTAATCACCATCTTGTTACTCACGGCTCTGATATCATAAAGATGTGTATAATTGGTATTGTGTTTGAACTAGGGTTGAAACCGTGCCTCTTTGTTGCTTGTATTACACGACCATAGGCTTCGCTTAATATACATCTATAAGGAAGAAAAATAAACCTGGGACTTGCTTAGACACCAAGCAACTAAATTCTACCAGGAAAAGGAAACGTGCATAATTATATCTAAACTATTTTATTTACATCATTATTTGTTTCCTAATAGCTCATCAAACAGAAAGGTGAAGAACTTAAGATAATCTATGATTTGATACTCTTTTACATTGACCACTCTCACTTATTATTTTGGGAAATTTACCAAATGGTGTTGGTTAAAATAACACTTATCAGTTGGGAATCTTCTTTGTTAAAAGTGTTATTTGTGTCTGGAACAACTTTTGAAGGGCTCATATCATGTCCACCCGTAATGACTACATTGCCCTTAGTGAAGTCTTAGCAAATAGGGGAAAAAACTCAGTTGAACAAGTGATTGGGGCCTCTTAGCTTGCCAAAGAAAACTCCAAAAGAGGACTCCTACCTATTTCTGAGCTCTTGCAATTCAGTAATGGCAGGGCAAGACGTCGGTCATGGTGGGTTATAAACTTAAGATGGGGAAGGGAGCTTGTATTGGAGTACAAAACATGTCATTTTTGCGAAAGATCGAAAGGGAATGAGGAGGTTGAGGGAGGGCGAGTACTGTGCATGTGGTGTGGTTGCTGAGCTATTGATTTCTTCTTGTTTGCATTGTACACAGGCAAGTGAGTTAATTGGTTATGTAATTTGCGTGCGTGAATTTCATTTCTGAAATGGGGGTTGATTTAGGGAGTTTGTACTGTTGTTGTTGTAGAAGGGTGGGATTGGTGTAAGATTAGGGTGTGGGTGCTGACGTTAGAGATTTTGGGTCATTTAGCTGTGGTTAGTTAGGGTTTGAATTGAATTGATGTTTGTAATTGTAGTGGCAGTGTGGTTGTGATGTTGAGTTTGTGATGCGTGTGCTCCGAGGTTGCTTGTTTGATGTGCATGTGCTCATTTGTACTGGTTAACCTGAATATCTATACTGAAAAACCCGGGTTAACAGTTAAATGAGTTATGGTTGTAAATGTAATTTGGGATTCCGCTCTGTAGTAGTAAGTAAAATGCTTGTAATTGCTATGAACATGTATAATATAGTTAGTCGGTGATGGTGTTAATATAGTCATTTGCAGTTGCTAACCCGTAAATGCATATTGAGTAACCCATGGTATAGTTGTGGTTAACTCGGATATCTGTATCGAATAATACGAGTTAACTGTTGGACGAGTTGTGATTGCAAATGTAATGTGGGGTTCTGCTCTGTAGCAATAGATGTGTTTTGTAGAATGCTTGTAATTATTGTGGACAAGTATAATACAGTTAGTCAATGATGGTATTAATATCTTTATTTGCAGTGGGTAACCTGTTAATGCGTATTGAATAACCCAGAATGTAGTAGTGGTCAACCCGGATATTTGTATCGAATAAAGCGGGTTAACCATTGGATGAGTTGTGATTGTAAATTTAGTGTGGTGTTCTACTCTGAAGTAATAGATGTGTTTTGTAGAATGCTTGTAATTGCTGTGTACAAGTATAATATAGTTAGCCAATGATGGTACTAATATCTTCATTTGCAGTGGGTAACCTGTAAATACGTATGAATAACCCAAGATGTAGTAATGGTTAACCTGGATATCTGTATTGAATGACCCAGGTTAATTGTTAAACGAGTTGTAGTTGTAAATGTGGTATGGGGTTCTGCTTTGTAGCAATAGATGTGTTTGTAAAATGCTTCTAATTGTTGTGGACAGATATAATATAGTTAATTGGTGGTGGTATTAATATCCTCATTTACAGTGGGTAACCCAAAAATATGCATTGAATAACTCTGGATAATTGTGAACGTGTAGTGTGCTATTTTAGTGTAACTGTGGACTTAATGTTGCATGTAATAGATGTGTTTGTTATAACCTAGGTTAGTGTTGTATAAGAAGCTAGAATTAGATTTGTTAGGGTGTAAAGGTGGTGTATATTTAGTGTGTGGAATTGTTGCTGACAAATATGTGTGCATTTGTAGGTGATTGTTAATGTAGAGCATAATGAAAGTACAAAATGCCGCTGCAGGAGGCAATTATGCTAGGGAGATGACTTTGTATGTATGCTGAGGAGGTTTTTTAAGGGAAGGTGGAGGGGGGAAGCTATGTTACAATTGGGGGAGGAAAGACTGTGGGTGAAGGTGAGTGTTAGTGTTCCATGTAATGAGTGTTTAACCTAGGTTACGGAATTCCTATTTCTGGGATACTCAGATTATGCAAACAATTTACATAACTATTGTTTACCTTGTGATATACAAACGCATCTTGTGGTATACTAATACTCAGCAAAATTAGCTCACATATCTATTTAGTGTTCACCCTGGGGGATACAATTTTCAGTTAAACATTTTGGGAACACAATTCACATACCTATTCAATGGTTTCCTTTGCATATACAATTGCAATTTCTGGGATATATTATGGACATAATTTAGCATTTATCCTATGATATACAATTACATCTTATGGGATATACTATTATTTAGAAAAATCAATTCACATACATATTCAGCGTTTACCCTGGGATATATAATTCCATCTATTGGGATACTACTATATAGGATAATCAATTCACATACCTATTTGCTAGCAACCATACATATTCAGCTTATGAGGGTCCTTTGATCTTCTATTTGCTAGCAACCGCACATACTCACGGGCCCTCCAACACTGTATATATGATACCTTCATTCCCATCTCCAACTGCAAGTCCTTTGATATCTCCAGGGGCGTGTAACTATCAGTTAGTCGAACCTTCCCTTCAATGAGACTCACTCTCATTCTCCTTCTCCCCTACTTCCTCATTTGGAACTCAGCTCCCACACTATATACGTGTCCTACTACAAATTCCTTCACATACATTCCACCTCTTTTTAGGTGGCCCCCCACACAAATGTAAAACCCACAACCTTCTATAGTGCACTCATAGCAATTCATCGCCGGCAATTTCGTACATACTTCTATTCAAATCTATTCGCTATTGTATACTTCCAAATGCTTATCTTCACCTCACTAGCAGAAGAAAAATTCTGGCCCTCCCCTTTTATTTCGTTCTTCCATATCAGCATCCTCTTCCGGTATACCTCGGCTTGCACTCCCGATGTAGGCCACACTACACTGTCACCTGCTTCATCCTCGTTGGAGTCGGAGTTTGAATCACCAGATTCATCATCAGGTATTCGAGCGATACACTGCTTCTTATCGCGTTCGTACGTTCCTTCACGACAGCAGGTTCGCCAACTTCCTCCCCTTGTTCTGTATTACCTTGACTGGCATCCTTGCAGATTAACAAAAATTTTACACACGATCAGTCATTGTTTGTAACCACTATAAATTACCACCCACAACCACAAGTTTATCCACAACAACACTTCTTACCTTAGAACCTGCTCCGTAACCACTCTCCCGTCCAACCCACGAACAACATTAGCTGCAGCATCTACAGTTGCTCCACTCTTCCCATGATCACTATAACCATCACCTCTCCTGCCCTTTATACGCTTCATTCCCATGTACCCGTCCCCCAAACGAACCTTCACTCCTCGCCACATAAAGGTACGCATACTCATCGTTGCCCTTCATCAACTTCCTAACATCACCATCCTGTCCTAATGGTAGCAACTCCATTTGATTACACTTCAAAATATGCATTTACAGGTTACCCAATGCAAATGAAGATATTAACACCATCACCGACTTTACTACACATGTACACATCAATTACAAGCATTTTACACACATCTATTACTAGAGACTAGAACTCAGAACTACATTTGCAACTACAACTCGTCCAATGATTAACCTGAGTAAGTCAATATAGATTACTAGGTTAACCACTATTACATCCTGGGTTATTCAATACGCATTTACGTGTTACCCAATTACAAGCATTTTACTACAGAGCAGAACCCTAAATTACATTTACAACCACAACTCGTCCAACTGTTAACCACCCGGGTTATTGAGTACGGATATCCGGGTTAACCAGTACAAATGAGCACATGCATATCAAACAAGCAATCTCGGAGCACACGCATCACAGACTCAACAACACAACCACACTATCACTACAATTGCAAACATCAGTTCAATCCAAACCCTAACTAACCATAGCTAAACGAACCCCACATCTCCAACGTCAACACCCACACCCTAATCTTACACCAATCCCACCCTTCTACAACAACAACAGTACAAACCCCCCAAATCTCCACATCCCCCATTTCAAAAATGAAATTCACGCACGCAAATTACATAACCAATTAACTCACTTACCCATGTACAATGCAAATAAGAAGAAATCAACAGCTCAGCAACCACACCACATGCACAGTGCTCGTCCTCCCTCAACCTCCTCATTCCCTTTCGATCCTTTGCAAATGACATGTTTCGTACACCAATACAAACTTCTTTCCCCATCTCAAGTTTATAACCCACCATGACCGACCTCATGCCCTGTCGTTACTGAATTGTAAGAGCTCAGAAATGGGCAGGAGTCCTTTTTGGGGAGTCTTCCTTGGCAAGCTAAGAGACCCCAACTACTTGTTCAGCTGAGTTCCCCTCCGCCCAATTTGCTAAGACTTCATTAAGGGCAATGCAATCATTACAGGTGGACATGATATCACTCCCATAAAAGTTATTTCAAACACAAATAACACTTCTAAGTTAGAAAAGTACCAGACTGATAAGTGTTATTTTAAGCACCGCCATTTGGTAAATTTTCCTATTATTTTCATAAAAGGGATCATTGATGAACAAAAGAGGAAAACATATTATATGTAATAATGATGCCATAAATGCTCAAAAAAAGCATGTCAGCTACTCTGCCTTTACTTCTATAGAGGAATCATAACCACTACATTATTTTGCACTAAAAGGAGCTACTACTGGCTGTTTTTTATTAATTGTAAGCTACACTTTTGGATGATTTCTATACTAGATATTAGCCCCAGCACTAGTTTTGTTCAAGTGTGTCACTTTAGTTGTAGAGAACTTTTCGCTTTTTCATGGAATATCAATATTGCTCCTTACAGAAGTTGCGATCAATTATATAAGATTAGCTTTTAAATGACTACAGGGCATATAATTGTAATGTCCTCCATCGATATTGAGCATGTTAAAGATAAAGAGTGTTAGGGTTATACCAAATTATTTAGCCTAAATAATGTGATCACATATTTTAATTGTGCTAGTAATTTGTGCTAAATATTTTATAGTTTTGTTCACTTCATTAGAATCATATTAACAATAATTATACTAGTAATTTGTGCTAAATATTTTAGGGCTCCAATTGATAAATTGTGAATAATGACACAAATCTAAGTAGAGAAAAACTGAGTTTTCCTATTCTAAGTATCAGAAAGACTAGACATTGACTTCCACCTGTTCTTCCTCAAGTCTTGAATGAGTTCCATTACCTCATTTCACAAAGTCATCTTAATAGATGCATCAATTTACCTTCGAACAAAAGACAACCAGTCAACATCTTGGCTACTCTCCCTGGACGAGTAACACTCATAAATTGTTTGGGAGGTAGCCATAATGTATATGCCATAATCATATCTATTTGTCTACCAAGGAGCCTTACACTCTTTCAATGGTAAACGACAGTTCAACTACAACACACTCAGATTTAGCAGCCAATTTGGCCACATCCTTTTTGCGAAGAAGATTGTAAAGGTGATGACATTGACAGAGGCGCTTTACCCACAGAGTCTTTTACAGAATCATACAGTTTAAAGGCATGATCGTGATTCATTCCTTCCATTGTATCAAGATGAATAAAAGAATTCATACTTATATCATATATGAGTACGCTCTAGTATGTTCCACTCTCACCTCCATCACTATCATTCACAGTAATCACAATCTGCTTACTTGGGAAATTAAGAGGTTTTACATTGTCTTTTCCACTATCCACATATTAGGAAGTGTAATCTTAAGCATATATTTTGTATATATTTTTGTGATATCCTTTCCATGTATCCTAGCTAGGTTAGAATTCTTGTCCAATAATCTAGGTTTGTGATAGCCATGTATGATGTATAAATTGCAAACAATTTCAATCAATGAATCAAAGGGCTTAGCGGCCACAGAGAACGCACAAGCCACTCTCTCTCACATCTCATCTCTTTGAGTTTTCCTTCATGGTATTAGAGCAACATTGAGGGACACCCAATTCAATAGTCATGAAATTCATTATCGACCCTCAATCTCCGTATTATCTGCACCCATCAGAGGGATCCGGAGTTCTTATCACTGCGGTGACCTTCAATGGTAAAATTACGATCTATGCGAGAAAGGCGTAACAATGGCTTTGAAAGCACAAAATAAGCTTGGGTTTATATATGGATCTATATCCAAACCCATGGTAAAAGGAGAAGATACGTCCGAGCTGCAAGCGTGGGAGATGGTTAATTCGATGCTCTCCTTATGGATACTCAATATGATTGAACCCAACCTCCATACGAGCGTGGCCTACACCAACACAGCTAAAGCCATGTGGGACACCTTGAAAAGATGCTATGTGATAGCTAATGCCCCAAAAATACATCAGTTAAAAACAAACTTAGCAAACTGCAAACAAGGTGGACTAAGTGTCGTTGAGTTTTATTCTAAGATTTTGGACTTATGGATTGAACTTGAAAACCATTACCCACAGCCATATTGTTCATACAACGGATGCAAGTGCGAAGCAGGAAAGAAATTGCCTAGAAATATGAGAGGGATAAGACTCATTAATTCCTCATGGGTCTCAACGACGACTTGTACTCTTCAATAAGAAATTAGATTTTGACTCTCGACCCACTTCCATCCTTAGACCGAATCTTCAATATGGTGGTCCAAGAAGAAAACCATAACAGTTTGATGCACGGAACGGAAGATCAAACTAAGTCCGCAGCTGCCTTTGCCGCCATATCTGGAGATCGAAACATGAGAACCGTTGACTGAGAAGGCCGGGTGGGAAATTTGGTCATAATGAAAGCACTTGTTATGAGATTTTTGGTTACCCTCCTGGCTGGGTGAACCAGGGTTGAGGAAGGAACCAAGGCAGTGGAGGAAGAGGAGCTCGAGACACCAGCAGTCGCAGCAGCGGACTAGGCAGAGAGGCTGCCTATGCTGTAGCCACTGGGCGAGCCTCGGAACAGGCCCTCACGGCAAGCAGTACAGCAGAGGGAGCTAGAGAGAACGTGCTGCCCTAGTTGACGACTAAGCAGGTACAAAAATTATTGAGCCTTATCAAACCCACACGAGCATGATACGAGAAACTGTCAGCTAATGATGTATGGATATTCGATACAGGGGCTTCACGACACATGACCGGGAATTTGAATTTCCTCAATGGCATTCTCAATATCAAACCAATCCCTGTGGAGCTCCCTGATGGCGTGTTTTGAGTGGCAAAAGTCTAAGGAAATCTAGACTGAAGCTCAGACATAAAATTGAGCAATGTCTTACATATCCATAATTTTTAGTGCAATTTAGTCTGGATTGCTCAATTAAGTAGAGAATTAAAATGCTTTCTGATATTCACTAATAAGCTTTGTGTGATACAAGACCGCACCTTGAGGAACCTAATTAGACTGGGTGAATTGCGAGGAGGGGTCTACTGCTTAACAAATCGGCGACTGTGAAGGTACAGGCTAATGCAGTGGCATCTCACAATTTGTGGCATAGTCAGCTAGGACACCCATCACCACACGTACTTTCTATGCTTTCCAAGGAGTTAGGGGTGGATAGTCATTATAGAACCAATAAAATGGATGTTTGTGACATTTGTCTATGTGCATAGCAAACTAGAAATCAGTTTTCTATTAGTGAAAGTATTGCGTATGATTTATTTGAACTTATGCATTGCAATATTTGGGGCTCCTATAAAATTCCCTTATTTTGTGGTGCACACTATTTCCTTACAATTATTGATGAAGCAAGTAGAGCGGTTTGGATGTAACTAATGAGGGACAAAGGAGAAGTTGCTAATATTTTGCCAAGTTTTGTTAACATAGTGAAAAACCAATTTAGAAAAGATGTGAAAACAGTCCAAAGTGATAATGGCATTGAGTTTAAATCAGGCCCGATGTTGCAATTTTATGCTGAAAATGAAATTCTTCATCAAACTCGTTGTGTGGACAGCCCTCAACAAAATGGTCGAGTAGAGTGCAAACATAGGCATATTTTGAATGTCGCTAAAGCCCTTCGTTTTCAGGCACATCTACCTTCACAGTTTTGGGGGGAATGTGTTTTAACTGTCGCTTACCTTATTAATAGGACCCCGAGTAAATTGTTGAAAGGGAAAACTCCTCATGAGGTGCTTTTTGGAGTAAAGCCTAGCTATGATCATATCAAGGTTTTTAGGAGTCTATGCTTTGCACACTATCGACCAAAACCGAAGGATAAGTTTCCTCCGCGAAGTCGAGAATGCATATTTGTGGGCTACCCATATGGTAAAAAGGGTTGGAAGTTATACGACTTGGAAACGCATGAAATAATTGTGAGTCGGGACTTGGTGTTTTATGAACATATTTATCCCTTCTCCCTTGATTAGAATGGATAACCAAATTCAGCATCTTCACTAAATCTGGAGCCAACCGATGAGTTTGGTTTTCCTGGCACTAGCAACGCCAGTCCACAAGTACCACAGCCTCAATTCGTAGGCAATGAGCCTAATCCGATTGGCTTACACCTTGAGGAGTCGCGGGTTAGCCACACCTAGAGGCTCCCTGCTCGGCCCATGAGGTGCCTAACGTGGAGATATAGCCACGATCTACCAGTAACCCAACGCCAAGACCGAATGAGGTTGCTAAGTCAACTACCGAGACGGGCCCTGAAGCAAGGGGGAGTTCCAGTGGGTCAGCCCAATATACTGGGACTGTGCTGGTGTGATCCAATCGCAACGGCCCATTTGACAGTGATGAAGCCCATCTCATCTCGAGGATTATATGTGCTATAGAGCTCGAGCACAAGACCCCTCTCTCCAAGACACTCCACTATAACAAGAATGCTCAGGTACTCCGTATCCCTTAGTTAATTATATCACATGCAACCTTAACCCCCATCGAGCTTTCTTAGCAACTATTACCAAAATCATTGAGCCCAGGTATTATCATGAGGCAGCAAAAGATCCTTATTGGTGGCAAGCTATGGGGGAGGAGTTCCGACCTTTGGAAGAAAATCAAACCTGGACAATTGAAGACCTTCCTCCCGGAAAATAACCTATTAATTGCAAATGGGTCTACAAAGTGAAGTATAAGTCTGATGGCACTATTGAGAGATTCAAGGCTCAGTTACTTGTTAGAGGAGATCATCAGTTAGAGGGCTTTGATTTTACTGAGACTTTCGCTCCTATGGCGAAAGTGTCCAGTGTGAGGGTTTTCTTGTCTGCCGCTATGGCAAAGGGATAGGAGTTACACCAAATGGACGTCAATAATGCTTTTCTACATGGGACCTTCATGAAGAGGTCTATATGCAGTTGCCTCTCGGATTCACTACTTCCTTACCAAACAAGGTCTGCAAGCTTCGTAAGTCACTGTATGGGCTTTGACAAGCACCATGTTAGTGGTTTGCTAAGCTATCTTCCAAATTGTGTGATTATGGGTTTGTACATTCCTATGTAGACTACTCCCTTTTTACATATAGGAAAGGACTACATTCTTGGCATTCTTGATTTATGTTGATGATATTATATTGGCTGGTAATGATCCATAGGTGTGCCAAATGTTCAAAGATTATCTTAGCTCTTCTTTTCGCATAAAGGACCTTAGCCCACTCAAATATTTGTTGGGCCTTGAAGTGGCTAGAGGGCCTCTTGGTCTCTTTGTCAGTCAGCACAAGGACGCCCTTGAAATTGTGGAAAAGTGTGGACTTCTCGGGAGCAAACCTGTAGATTTTCCAATTAAAGAAAATTATAAGCTTGCTCTCACTACTGGCACAAATCTGGATGATATGATCCTAGTCATTATCGACGCTTGGTTGGATGTCTCATATATCTCACTGTTACCCAACCTGAACTGAGCTACACTGTTCATATTTTGTCTCAATTTATGCGGAATCCCAAAGAGGCACATATGGATGCAGCTCATCGTGTGTTGTGTTATCTTAAGGGTATGCTCAGTTATAGCATTTTTTTGCGCGTTGATAGCAGTCTCCAGGTGTATGCTTATTGCAACACAGATTGGAGCGCCTGCCCACTTGCATGACGCTCTCTCACGGGTTATTTAGTTACTCTTGGTGGATCTCCAGTGTCATGGAAAACTAAGAAATAGCCCATTGTTTCCCGTTCCTCAGCTGAAGCAAAATATCACTCAATGACAACTACAACCAGTGAGTTAATATGGCTCAAGTCATTATTGGGTTCTTTAGGGGTGTTTCATAATATTCCCATGCATCGTCTATATTACGACAGTCAGGCCGCCCTTCATATCGCAAAGAATGATGTCTTTCATGAACGCACTAAACACATCGAGATCGACTTCCACTTTGTTCCTGAAAAAATATAGTCTGGTGATCTTGTAGTATCTTATTCAACGACTAAGGAGTAGCCTGCCGATATCTTCACCAAGGCCTGGGTAAAAAGCCATTTGTTTATTTACGGGGCAACATGGGCATGATCGATCCTCATGCTCCACCTTGAGGGGGAGTATTAGGAAGTGTAATCTTAGGCATATATTTTGTATATATTTTTGTGATATCCCTTCCATGTGTCCTAGCTAGGTTAGAATTCTTGTCTAATAAGCTAGGTTTGTGATAGCCGTGTATGATGCATAAATTGCAAACAATTTCAATCAATGAATCAGAAAGCTTAGCGGCCACAGAGAACACACGAGCCACTCTCTCTCACATCTCATCTCTTTGAGTTTTCCTTCACCACATCACAATTTGCTAACCAAACGGATAATGAAGGTGGTAAAAAGAGAACATCATTCTGATCGAACAAAGATGATAAATAAGTGAAATAGAATCCGATTATTTAATCATTCAGAAAGCATGGACCTTCCAATACATTCAAATCGGAGCCTCTAAGAACAATGTCCTTATATCTCAAGATCTCTTTATCTTCCATCAACTTTAGCACGTTAATTAATCATCAACACACACACGCACACAAAATCTGTTTCTTTGTCACAGCGAAAAACAATTTTAAAACAAGTTACGATTCTGATGACGGGCCTTGACGATTGTAGCTGAAACTGTGCCAACGTATCCTCACAATTGGAGAGAGAGACAGCTGCGGGTAATAGGCAGTGAAATTGGGTCGGAAATATAGAGGAATCAGGGACTGAGAGAGGGGAGAGACAAAGAGAGAAGGGGGAGTATGCACTGTACAGTGATTATATTTTGTGGGTTGGGAAAGGAAATTATTTTTACAATAATCATAACAAGACCAAGGAAAAAAAGGGCGAAGATTTGGTTCGAAGCCTTTTGGTATTGTGATGCCCCTACCACATCTAATTTGCTTTGCCGCGGCCAAAATAAAAGGCTTGGGTCCCATTAAAAAAGAAAAAAAAGCAAGACATTGAGTTGAGCCTTTGCCCCCACCCTAAAGAAAATAATAAAAGAAAAAGATTGAGTTGAGTCTTTGTATTTGTGTGTGTGTGTGTGTGTCTATATATATATATATATATATATATATATATATATATATATATATATATAATTTATGACTTTAGGGTACCTCGATTCTATAGAAATAATTATTAGGGGTCAATGTTTTTAGAATGTATTCCTTAGTACCTACTATTTTATGTAAACTATTAATAAGGGACACTATTTTTTGAAATAGTTATTGGCTGACGTTTTTCTTTGCAACTTAGTCCCTGAATTTTTCTGAATTTGTAACTTTTGCCTAAAATGAGGTTTAACATATAAATACTTAACTTTTTGGTACTTTTTAATAAAACTAAGTTTATATTTTTGTTTAAACTTTTTATAATAACTTTACTGGTACTAGTTATCACAATATATTACTTATATCATAAATATTATATTTTCTATGATTAACGGCCCACCATACTTAGCAAAATAATTAAAGCTTAATTAGGGAGTCTCGGTCATTACCTGAACGTAGTCGGTGCTGGACTCTGGCGCTCCTCTAACTTTCGGTTTACAGAGGCTGCTAATCTCGACCCCACCTTCCTTAGATCAGGCATAACATAGATCCGTTTCGTTTCCTACCTCGGACCGTAGTCACTAATCAAGTTTTACTTTTTTTTTTTAGGAGAAGGATAGTGAGACTTTAATCAATAAATTATAATATTTAAAACATAAGGTTCAATTGGATAACGTTCCCTACTAGGAAAGTTTCTTTTATTGAAAGCTTGAAAATGGAAATATTACAATAGAAAGCTTGAAGAGGAATTTTAAGCTAAGATCATTAGAGATGCTTGCTCATAGAGAAATGGAGAATGACAACTTCTCTTCTGCTCAAGAATGCTCAAATGACAGTGTCCCTTCTCAACACTCAACCTTTCTATTTATAGAGGGGATGGGGCCACATAGGATGCCCTAGAAGCTACAGTACATAAAGATTTTTCACATTTCTACAGTACCTACTTTATTTCACAGACCAGACATTTGTCGAAATAGTACAATAATGAGATAGCCACTTTTCAGAACTTTTAGTGATGACAAGACTAGTCATCGTTATTGAGATTCTACATTCCTTCATCTCCAATTATATCTTCTAGACCATCATTATCTGGATAATCATCAAAATCTTTATCAATTTGCGCAAGATGCTCTAGATCCCATTCTTCAAATAATTCAAGGAGACATTTTTTCCCTTTTTCTGATAAGAATTTTCCAGTTCCAACATCAAAGAGATAATCAAAAATATCTTATGACTCTGCTCCTTCCACCTTCATGTAATCTTTAACTTCATTATTGTAGGCAAAAGTAGTGTTTTCACAATATATTAATGTTTTTCCTCGCTCGATTAATGCTCAACATTGATGATAAATGTTGAAAAATCCAATGGCCCTTGATAAAGTGGGATCAGTAACTAGATGTACCGGATTTTCATGAACTCAACTTTGTCGTTGATCATTGAGATCATCGCATTGAATGATTTGGACAAGATAATGGGCTGGTTTGGCTTTTCTATTTTCATATTCAATTAGAGCAATATAAACATCTAAAGTTAGGTATCTACAAACTGAAATTTTTGTTGGACCTTCAGGAGATGAGAGAACCCAATAGATCCTTTTGAACATGCATTGCTGAAATTTAGTTAAGGTTGAGAAAAATGGGGATTTTGGATCTGGGATTTCTGTGAAGTAAAGTATCATCCCATATTTCGAGGCTTTAAAGACAGGATCATTTAGAGAAAATGAATTTGCTGGGAAACAAATACCACAACTCCAGATCTGTCAGGAAAAAAGATCATTATACTCCAAGACTCCCAAATATCATAGGAATAATGATGATAAAAGTCGATGTGAGCTGCATACTACTCATTGAACCATTTTTCTTGGACATGAGGACTTATTTTTTCTTGGATTTTAAAAGGACATTATAGGTAATTAACTTCTAACTCTAGAAGGGAAAATCTCTAGGCTACTAGGTAGGTTGTAGATAGTAGACCAAAGCGTGATCTATTTTTTGTATGAAATTCTAGGTTATCAATGAGGACTTTACTAGAAGGCGTAACATGTTCTAGTAGGACTGGCATTTCGTCAAGGATTTCCTTCTTTTCTGGCAGGAGGTCGGCTTTGATGATCACCATCGGCGAGTTCTCAAGTTAAACTGTCTGCCAGAGAGTTCTTTGATCCCGGTATATGTTCAATAGAGAAGGAAAACTGGTTAAGCTATAATTGTCAACGCGGGAGTCGCCCTTGCACTTGCATATTTGATAAATTCTTTTTCACAATACCAAGTATTCCTTTGTAATCAGTTCGAATAAGAAAAGGTTTTGGGGCTAAAAAGATTAAGAATTTTTCAATTCCCCTTATGACTGCAAGGATTTCTTTTCCCATTGTAGGATAGTTGCATTCTGCCTTATTAAAACTTCTACTGTAATATTGGCAGAGTTTTTCTCTTTCTTTGATTTTGAGTACTGCACTCCAGTGTTCATTGCTGGCATCTGTTTCAAGAACTAAATCATTGCCTTCATTAGGCAAATTAAGGACAGGATGATTTTACATAACTTTTTGAGGTTTTGAACAATTTTTGTATCATTAGTGGTCCATGTCCAATTTACTTATTTCTTGAGTTTTTGTTGTAATGGTTTTCTTAGTTTAGCCAAATCTTTAATGAAGTCCGAAGCATAGGTAAGGCATCCAAGAAACCTTTCTAGTTGCTTCCTATATTCAATTTTTTTAGGAAAATTTTTCATTTTTTCCAAAATATATTTTGGTACAATAATTTGTCCAACTTTTATCTCTAGACCTAAGAACTCAGTTTTTTGCTCAACATAAATGCACTTGTTTTTTCCTAAAATAATACCATGATCAATGCATCTTTGAGTGACCGCAAAGGCATCATCTTTATGTTGTTCTATGGTTTTGGAAAAGATAAGAATATCATCAACGTAAACTAAACAATAATGATTAAGGTCTTCAAAGATATTATCCATTCTCCTTTAGAATACTTGAGGTGCATTTTTAAGACCAAATGGCATCACTATCCATTCGTAGTGACCTTGTGGGGCATTAAATGCAGTTAAAGGAATACTTTTCTCATCCATTTTTATCTGTCAATAACCACTTTTGTAATCCATTTTCGAGAATCAAGAGGCTCCTTGAATTCTATTAAAAAGGACTGTTTTGTTAAGAATATAATAACCATCAAAGACAGTGTTATCATTAAGCTTTTTGTAATTGATTACCATTCTAGCTTTTCCTCTTTTCTCTTCTGCATGATTTCTTACCATGAAAGCGGGACTACTGTGAGGACTCTTACTGTTTTCAATTAATCCTTTATCCAGAAGTTTTTTGATTTGTTTACTAAACTCTTGGATATCCAGGTGTGTATACACTATTTGTTTAACCCGAATGATGGTGTTGGGATTTAATAGAGTGATTTTAGCAAATGTTTTGTCTTTATTCTAAAATTTTAGAGAATTGTCATAGTAGAGTTCTTTGCATAATTTTTCTTGCTATTTGATAATCTGCTCTTTAACAGATAATTCAAGTAATGAGATTGTCAGTGCTACTTCTCATTGTGCAGGCATTATCTTCTCACCACGCTGGCTCCGTATAAACTCAATTTTTTGATGAGTGTAAGCCTTACTTAATTTTTCGATAGGAACTAAGTAACCATTAATTATAAATATTATTTGATTTATGGTCTGGGTGCATGGAGAATATAATCTTTGAAAATTATTTCTAATAATTATATCATGAGAGAGTTGATCAATAGCCCATAGAACTAGTATAATCCATTGAACTCCTCCTAATTCTATGGATAACGTTCTATGGCTTCATTGTGGCTCATAACACTATTATCAACTATCCTTACTTGCAAAGGATTTTTAGCTCTTTTCCATATAAACTCAGAAAATAATGATCTCTTTCCAAAGCATACAGAACAACCACTATCTATGTAAGAACAAAATTCATATTTATTATATCCTTCTAAACATACTTTTATTGGGATGTAGATACTATTAGGATTTATATTGGTAGCTTCATAGCATATTTTCGTAGTCATGTTTTTGACTAATTCATCCTCATAGATTGGTTCACTAACATATCTAGTTTTGTAGCCAATGACCTTTCTATCTAGACTCGTTATTCGATCTATGCTAAGTCTTGCAGGTTCAAAGCTCGTTCTACTCATTTTATCAATCATGCTAATTGTGTCATCTTCTTTAAACTCTTCTTTAACTGATGACGATCATTCTCCCCAATCTGACCTTGTACTTATACTTCTTAATAATTGGAGTTTAATGGTGATTTTGCCTTCCTCATCAATCTTTATTATATTTTTCTTATTGATCTTTGTAGGATTGGCAAAGCTAGATATCCATGAACGATCAATTTTTATCTCTTGAGGATTGGACTTAATCCTCTAGATCTTCTGCATGGGGGTAGGACTTTTAAATTTCTCTACTTCTATCATTGTTACCATAGTCTTAGGATCTATGGCATTATCTAATTTGTAGATAATTTTTCAAAATATCCTTAAAGGATATCCTCCTCTTTTCATATCCATTCCAATTGTTTTTATCTTAAGGGACAGGAAGTTTTTAGCAAATTCATCTTTTAGACTCACGTAATATCCAGGTCGATAGTTGAAACCTACTGACCTATTACATAGATTTGTTTTTATCCCTGTGATTATCTGATTATTAAATTTGGTATGCCTAATATCACATAGTAAAGCATAAGGATCAATATCTTTATCATAATATTGTAATAGAGTGATTTGAACTTGGACACTTCTGACATGGATGTACCTATATTTTCTATCTTTGTTATGCTTAAGGATATTCTCCCAATTAATAAGATTAACTTCCCCAACATCATATTCACAATCCTTTATCTCAAGATCTCCTTCCATCATTTCACATATATATTTGCTTTTTATTTGAAAGATGGATTTTTTATAGATCATGTCTTTTTGGATTATGGGAAGAACTCAATCTCCATTGATTTCTTTATGATCATTGTCTATAACAAACTCTTCTCCTTGAAGATCACCAAGGTTAACCGAACTACTTTTCATCATATGACTTGTTTCTTCATAATCACTTACTTCATATTCATTGTCCAATATAATTTCAAAAATTCCTTTATTGTTGCTTAAGGCTAGTTCTAAAGCCTCATCTTCACTAAGCTCAACATAATTTAAACTTCCCAAGGTTTCAATCAGTTTGTTATTCTTCGTATTTTTGCATTCATTAGCATAATGCCCTACTTCTCCACATGCCCAATATTTGTAGTTGTTTTTTTCCAGCAGGGCAATAAGTAGCTTTTCTAAAAAATCTTCGTTTTTGAGGACTTGGTTTGTTATAATATTTTCTTCTATATTTCTCTGCCATTTGCTTATTAAAGCTCTTTTTCTTATAAAACTTTCTTTTTCGTCTTCTCTCATGTTCTTTTCCCCATTGGTGAGGCGAATTCTAACAAGTTAGAAATTGCTTCTTAATTTTCTTTTGCTTTTGAAGATCAAGACATTGATCATTGACCCATTTTCTTAGATAAGAAATTTTAGAACCAAGGGGATTAATGACATCTGTTCATTCAAGATATGCAATGTATTTTTCATTTATTATGGAATTTATAGGATATAGAAATTTATCATAGAACATACCAAGATTGGTTTTGTTATGCCTAATTTTGTAATAATATTGACTAAATTCAGTAATATAATTTTTCAGATATCTCATATCCCATAATTCTATGTTATTAATCTTTCTTTGCGATTATCTTTCTTTTTCTTCAGAATCAATTTTAGCTTCGATGAATTCAGTTTCAATTTCTTTGCACAGATTTCTGAACATAGCAACTGGTGTTTCCATCACTCTTAATGTATTTTTACCATCTTCACCTAATGAGTCATACCAGTCAGCTACAGTGCCAAAGAAACTATGCTCGATATAATTTAGGAAGTTTGCCGCAGTCCATATAGTATTTAGCTTTAAGACACTGTTTACTCCTCTTTTTCAGTGCTCAAATATTTCTTCTCTATTACAGGCTCCATCAATATTTAAGATATATCCAGTTTGGCTCATTGGGGTAAGGTCAATCTCTTCATAGGTTATGGTTTTTCTTGGGATAAATCCAAAGGAAAAATTGATTGTATGTCCTACTAGAACGTATCTAGGTCTTAAGAAATGGGTATTTCTTCTAGAAGGTTCATCAAATTCTTCAGGCTTAGGGACTACATTGTTAATGAGATTGGTCTCAGTTTCATATAAGTCAATTTCTTCTCCAATCTTATTGATTTCATTTTCATTAACCATTTTACCATATTTCTTATCAAGTTTTCTTCCAATTTCTTCTAATGGTAAAACATTGAGATCTTCTAATTTAATCAGATTCATCTGCTGATATACTTCTTCTTCTAGTTGGACATTATTGGTCTCTTCATTATCATCAAACAAAACGTCATGTTTATCACCAATTGCGCTAATGATTTTGTTTAATTCTTCTGGATTTTGTTCTTCATCGAACATTTTTGTAACTCTTCAAGAGTATATTGTTCATACTCCACCTTCTTTTTCTTTATTTTCAGTCGATTTTTCACCAGATTGTTCTCCTACTTCTTTTTGGATTTTCATCTCTTGCAAAGAAAATTGAATCTTATTTTTTGGGTTTTGAAAAAGATATTTATGCTGAAAAGGAGTACTAATTCTAGTAGTAACTTTTTCACTATATCTAACTTTGTTAATAAGAGAAGGATGGATAACGGTTAACTGATCCTTAACCTCTTTTAGTTCAATCTTAATTTTAGCTAATTTAGCTTTTAATTCTAAAACAATATCAGTGATATAGTTTAATTGAGGTGCTAATGAGATATTACCTTCCGGTGAGTGAAAAATATGTGAATAATTAGGACCAGGGCAAGCAGGTGATGGTTCAAGCATTAGTCTCAGTTAATTAGCTTAATTAGTCATCAATTAAGTCAATAATCTCAATTAAATTTGTGCACGTGGCTCTGATACCATTTGAAAGAGGACCTCGAGTTTTACTAAAGAGCAAAAAACCACAAACACAATTGTAAATTTTTCAAAAGTAAGTTTTTAAAGATTTGGGCTAAAACGCAAATATGCAAAGTTTAAGGGCTTAAAAGAAAACGTAAACAGTGAATGGTCCCCTTAAAATAGTTTCCTCAGAATATTATCCCTTTGAAATAAATTCTAATAACATTGTGCCCTAGTTATAATTTTCACACAAAGTGGGGCACGGACAGTGATTCTTCTTATCTATACATATATA